>MJUU01028355.1:0-132379 GCA_002080025.1 Modiolus philippinarum
AGCACGAAGGAATTTATAAAAAATATTTTGAGTAATAAAAAATGGAACGAATGATAGCACTTTCTAGTTATACCGGTAGAGGAACCCCTTCTAATTTTGTGACCGAGTTCGAACAACACTTGGAACTAGATAAAAACAAACAGTACGTATTTGGTTTGTCTCAGATAAATAGTATGACTTACAGATGGTATAATATTTCTATGTTCTATGATAACAAGAAAATAAAGTATAGTCTTGATTCTGGGAAAACATTAAGGAATTAACATTTGCTAATGGTAACTACAGCTACGGGGACATGACCAAGTATATAGCAGAATCTCTATCGGTAAACGACGGAGTCGAAGACAGTCCAATAGAAGTAGACTTTGATCTAACGAGCTTTAAGGTGCTAATTACACTAAAGGAAAACACGGTACTAGACTTAAGAGAAGGTAACTTTGCTGATTTGATCGGGTTCGACAAGAAAATAGTAAAGGAGACGGAATACGGTAGTAAATTGCCTAATATCACTAACAGTATAGACAGTATTTATGTTCATTGTAACTTAATCACTGATTCAGTTGTGGACGGTAGATCGGGTGATGTAATTCATGTCTTTAGTACTGCGAAACTACGTCGTGGTTATCCGTTCGAGAGAACACCATACCATATGGGATATTCGAGAGTAAACAGAATAAGGATTGACTCGATTCGTGTATGGTTAACAGACGTAAAAGGTAGAAATATAAATCTAAACGGTATTGACACCAGTTTTACTTTTATTCTGAGAACAATATGAACGGTAAAGAAAAAATGAGAAAAGTATATAGTAAGGAGGAACATACATTTTTGTTGACCCGGTAACGAGGGAACAAATAGGTGGTGGATTATTCGACAGCATATTTAGCACTGCTGCAAAGCAACTGGCAAAAGAGACGATAAAGAAATCTGCTGTTGCAGCATTAGACACTGGGAGTAAAAAACTTGGTGAAAAGGTGGGAGAGTATGTAGCAGATAAAATCATGCTTACGGCAGCACCAAGTGTACCAGTGCCTACGGCAAAACCAAGTGCCTATGGCAGTGAATATGTACCTTCAACAAAACCAGGTGCATTGATTAAAGAAATTAAAAAGGTACAACAACGACAGCGCCGCATCAAAAATTGGTCAGCTGTTAGGTAAGGGTATAAAAGCAAGAATTAATCGGTTATTGTAGATAAAAATCATACTATAAAAATGGGAAGAAGAAAACTATATGAGACAGATGTTGAAAAAAAACAAGTCCACAATGAAAATCAAAAGAAATATTATGCTACACACAAATTTTACTGTGAGGTGTGTAACAAACACCTTTGTGTTTCGGCCAAAAAATATCATATTAACTCTGCGGCTCATCGTAAGAGAATCACGGAATCAAAAGTTATATTATAGGATAAAAATCATTCAAAAAAGATATTAGTCATACAAATATGAATTACAAAGAAAAGGATGGTATTAGAACGTATACTATTAGTCGTCCTCAAGAAGAATTAACCAGCGATGAGGTACATGAAATATCAGAGTTAATAAAAGAAAGACTGGATCACGCTGTTTCAGACGGGTTTACTGATAGCGCTGATGTACTAGTAAAATTTGTCTATACTGGTAGTACACCATGTTAAAAATACAATACCACCAAGAGTATGAACTCGTTTCTTATAAGGGAGTTTACAGTTTTTGTATCGCTTTATCAACAATACGTAGATTTGTCACTACCTCCGAATGAGGATTATGTACACGAAATCATAGGAATTAGAATAAAAGTAGTAAAACCACCCAGTGGTGGATGTTGGGACCATAATTATTCAGAGACAATAACAGAAGGAGTCAAAAGGAAACGCCTATTATCAACTAATAATAACTGTTTCTTTAGGTGCTTAAAGGCACTCAAACCAGATTTTAATCCTACAATCACTGTCTGTGATGAGATACGAAGAGTATATGGGTTGGCTCCTAAAACTACCGTGCCGGTGCCAGTAGCGTGGGACATAATAAAAAGGTATCAGTTACCTGTCGGTTTATTCTGTGAAGAGACAAAAGAGCATTACGGCAAGGAACATTTAACCACCATGGAACTAGCTAAGGGACATTACAGTCTTATTATCGGATAAGAAAAGAAGAAGTGTTTATCTTGTGGCGATACGTATTTTGGCGAAAAACATACTTGTCAGGTTGTTTGTTCTCGTTGCGGTACTAGATATAAGAAAAGTCATAAGCGCAATGATAACACATCCGGTTATTATCAGGCGGTTATAAAGAAAAATGATAAGTATTTGATCCGAAAACCCAGAAAGAGTAAAGAGTTAAACCCCAACGTAATTCACTATGATATAGAGACTTACACAAAAATTGTTGACGGTTATAAGGTTCATACACCATATATCCTAGGATTTGTTGAGAAAGACGGAGGTTTTTGTTACTACGCTGGTGATGATTTCATCGATAATTTTGTACGATATTTGTTGAGCAAAACCGCCGTAGAAAACAAGGATTTTATTGTCAACGCTTATAACGGGAGTAACTTTGATCATTACTTCTTAGCTAAGAGCATGAATAAACTAGAGTTAGCTCCGGAAAAAATAATCATACACAACGGAAGCATAATTAGTTTGCAACGAGATAAAATACATTGTTTTGATCTTATGAAACACATAGGCGGTTCTTTGAAACAAGCATTAACAGATTTTAATTGCAAAGTACAAAAAGGAGAATTTGATCATACTAAAGCTTGTAGGTGGGAAGACATGTCTGATCAACTAGGAAATGAGTGTCTTATTTATTTACAGTCTGATGTACTTGGACTACAAGAGTTGTTCAACAAGTTAAACAACCAATGTTATAAGGACTTTGGCAGGGACATAACAAACTTTATCTCTACTAGTTCTCTAGGATTCGACATCTGGAAATCCTACATACCTAAAGGAGTTATGGTTGACTTGTCTGATTCAACAGAGATGGAGAAAAATATCAGAAAGAGTATTTATGGTGGAAGATGCTACAAGAGCAAGACTGAGTTTGTATCTGATCAGTATGAGGAAGTACTAAAAGAAAAAATAAACTACGATGATGTAACTGATTTCTTGTTAAACGTAGATGTCGTGTCCCTTTATCCAATCAGTATGTTACACGAATATCCAGTGGGACAAAGAAAATATACCACCAAAGGCATAAAGGGTAAAATGGGGATATATAAAGTCAAGTATGTTTCGAATAAGAAACTGCTTCATCCAGTAGTAGCAAGAAAGGACGAAAAAGGAGCAACTAAATGTGATCTGCAAGACTCGGAGGGTTGGTATACTTCAGTTGATATAGAACAAATGATTAAATATGGTTATGACGTCAACATCATCGAGGGATATTACTGGGAAGAGACTAGTAAGGTGTTTTATGATTATATACAGAAATTCTTTCAGACCAAGAAAACAAGTCAAAAAGGAAGTGTTCAATACACCCTGGCGAAGTTACTAATGAATGGTCTTTACGGAATAATGATACAAAAACCAATATTTAATCACACCGAGACAATAAAGGATAATAATGAATATTGGTCCTTTCATCATAAGTATATAATCACTGATCTAGAACTAATTTCATCCACTGGGTATGTTTCTGGTTACTTAAGATCAGATATTGACTCGGTTGATAGACAGTCCACATAAACCTCATACGTCATGAATTTATGTGCTTTGTAGACAGTCCACATAAACCTCATACGTCATGAATTTATGTGCTTTGTCTAGCAGGCGGTAGACAGTCCACATAAACCTCATACGTCATGAATTTATGTGCTTTTTCTAGCAGGCGGTAGACAGTCCACATAAATTCATGACGTTTGAGGTTTATGTGCTTTGTCTAGCAGGCGGTAGACAGTCCACATATATCCATGAGGAATATACAATATCTAATAAATCCAAAATTCATTTTACTTAGGACTTTGATGAACTTTCTTTTCACAGTCTACGACCATTCAGTTGCTCTTGAGTTATTACCGGACACTACCACAACAGATGGGGAGGTTATGCGCGTCATAAAGTAAGCGAGAACCGAACCGTCAATCTAAAAACGAACAATCCAAGGACAATGGCAGTATCGGGAAAAAACAGT
The DNA here is from genome assembly GCA_002080025.1 of Modiolus philippinarum. NCBI lineage: Eukaryota > Metazoa > Mollusca > Bivalvia > Mytilida > Modiolidae > Modiolus > Modiolus philippinarum. Next base: position 4,122 of record MJUU01028355.1, read on the forward strand.
GTAACCCATCAGTTTAACCAACCTTTACTTTTTAAATGCCTGTACCAAGTCAAAAATAACTGATTAAACACAAATTTAAAAAGAGATTTCTTGATTAAACTTAAGTTGTCAGTCTTAGTTATCATGGTTATTACATAAAAAATATGGACATTTGAGCTGTTAAAATGGATCATTTTTTAAATCTAAAAGAAGAAGTTAAATTGGATACATGATAAATGTTTAAAATGCAGAAATACTTAAAGAATCGACTGATATATTTCGACAAATATGACTATAACTCGGAGGTCGTACAAAAAGGACGAAGTAGTATACGGGTGAAATATCTTAATCGATCACCATGTCGGCAGCATATTTTCCCCGCGTATATCTTTTGGCAACGCCTAATTATGATAGCATATACCAGATTCTCGGTTGTGAATGTGTATCCGTTGTGTATGATGAACGTGTTGGCAGGATCCGGATTTCGTTAGTTTCGAGAGTGTGGGGACAGGTAACACATCTAGGTCTTTTACATCCTTTCATATCCCCGAAATAGTTAGTACTACTTTAGATTTTAGGTTGCAGTTGACTAGAAATTTACATCGACGAAAAGTCATGAGGGGCAATGACTGAAAAAAAAAATCAGCCATCAAACTGTCTTCCAATCAATACTCTTAAAATCATTTAAGAGAATATTGCGGATGTCTATGTTGTAGAGATGGTAATTGAGAACAATAGGTACTTGTGATTTTGGCGAAGAATATGTTTTCTACTCTATTTACAAACGAAATCCGAGGCTGTGTCAACAACGGCTTTTGGATACCCCCTCGCAGTGAAGAACGACGTCATTTTGTTTCACTGTGTTTTGAAATTATCTTCATCACTGCAAAGTCAGTATATAATTCTCTTGTTTAATATTGAAGTTATTTTGCATAATTCCTCAAAAAATTCAGTAACTTTATAATTTCTAAACATGCCAGTCTGTACGCAAGTTTAATGCAATTTCTCAGTGATTACGCATAATTCTTAGTAATACATTTTGACTGTAATTATAGGCAAGAAAGACACCTATGATTTTATGATCAGTAGGATGAAGGTCAAGGTGACAAATGTTGACTAAAAAACATGGTCAAGATATTGTTTACGGAGCATAACTTAAGAACGGCGTTACGGATTTTCATGAAACTCACACAGATGAAAGCATCATGCCTTAATGAGAGTAATGACAAAATTACCTGACATAAATGTCAAGAGCCGAAATCACAATAACACGTGAAAAATCATCGGTAAAATTATAAACCAACGATCCTGACTCGGAAAAGGCATTTCAAAAGAAATGTTCAGTTAAACCGGTTTTACAGCGCCCAAGACCCCCTTTTCCACTGTAGTTTCCGGTAGCAACGCAATAGCAATTGCTATTGAAAAGAAAAAAGACAGTGAAAAGAAATGTTCATCCCAGTATTTTAATTAGGGCTATTCTGATTTCCACGATTGAAATTTGTCCGGAAAAAAGACTCTAAATACCGAACTAACTGTCTCTTTAGTGCAGATAAAATCTGAACATTTGGAAGACCCGAAATCATTAAATGATTTCAAGGTTGTGATCTAAGCAAAATGTCCTGCACAGTGGCCAAGCTATATTGCCTTTCCTATTTTCATGTAGTTATCCGTAATATTTAGAGCCCTATCTAGCTTCAGTCAATCATATCTTGAAGAGTAATTTTTCCAACCATCACCCATTTTATTAGCAATGTACTTTATTATTATCCAAAAAACAAAAACACGTTTTATTTATATTACATAACATCAAATGGATCATAAAAAATATTATTTCAATAGCGCATAGAGTATTTACAGTAACTATGGCCTTTCTTTATTTATTGCTTAATCACTTATAGCATCAGAAACTATATGCAGTTAAATCTGTTACTTTCAATACAATATTTCATCATATCGAGTAAAGTATTTCACAATTTGCACCTTATATATCATAGTTTCTAGACATGTACTGAAATTAAATCAGTAAAAGAAAAGTCAATTATGTTCAGTAATTATATATTACATGTAATAATTATGTAAAAATTACACCTATACTGTAACATACACTTCATTTAAACCAATAAAGCGATTATAAAGTTATGCTTCGAACAATTAATTTTATCAGTTTTATTGACTGCAAGTTTGTGACCTTTACCTTTAACCTACAAAGGTGTCTTTCTAAACTCCTACAAAGGTGTATTTCTAAAATCTAATGCTACCACCTATACAAATTGCATTCAAATTCATAAATCATCTCTGAAGTTATGCTCCGGAAACCAATTTTTGGATCGAATTTGAATTTCTGTAAATATTTGTAACCCTGACCTTTGCGTTCTTAACCAAAACTGGTAATGCTTTTATCTGTGTAAGTTGCATTCAGATCCATAAAGCCATTCTGAAGTAAAGCTCCGGATACCAATGTTCTGACTGAATTCGTATTTCCTTCAGTATTTTGACCAACCGAGTATAAATTTTTAACTCTATTGCTTGCAAGTGATTAAGTTACATTCAAATTTTTTTAGAAGTCTGAAGCTATATTGCGAAAACCAATTGTTGAACGAATTTCAAATTTCTTCAAGTATTTTTAACGTTGACCTTCAATAGACAACGGCAGTAGAATATCGAAGTAAAAATCAACTCTTTAATGCTGTCAGCTATGTATTTCTTTTAATTCCTAAAGGCTTTTTGAAATTATGCTCCACAGTCAAATCAAATCAGAGTTCATGTGTTAATTTCATTCAACTCCATAAAGCCATTCTGAAGAAATTCTATGGAAACCGATACCAGGACCAAATTTTTATTTTCTACAAGTGTTTATAAATTGACCTTTGACCTACTCACCCCAAAATCAGAAGGTATCTTTTTACTACTCATGCTGTCATCTGTAGAAATCTCAGTAAAATCCGTACAGGTGTTCTCCAGTTATGCTCCGGAAGAAAAGTGTCCCGGATAGACGGACGTACGGATTGAAGGACGGATGGCATGACACCCCTATCACAGAATACCCCGCATTAAGCAGCTTTATACTTTTTGATGACAGCGTCTTTCGATAATTAATTTCCTATCTTTCGGTCCTAGTACTGCTGAAGAGGCATTAGTTGACGAAATGGCCACACAGCACATTAGAATTAATTATAGGTTTTATGGTCACATGTGGATTTACTCCATATCTTTTCGTCAAAATATATTTAAGTTGTTTGGAGGTTAAAACTGCTCTTTTTTGTCCAACATTTTTTGAAATTTAAGTTTCATATTACATTTATATGATAATAATTGCATTTACAAATATCTTGAAAGTTTAAAAAGACAGGTCCTTATCCTTTTTTAGTCATATTTTATTGAAAAAAATGACTGAAAATAAGAATTGAAAATATGGTGCTGGTTTTAAGGCAAATCACAATAAAGGGAGAAAAGGGGATTATATTTTATATAAAAAACTGCATATACAGATACCACTAGAGAATTTAAGGTTTTGAAATTTATTCCTCTGATTTAAAAGCCGACCTTTTATTCCTTTCCTGATTTGTAAACAAAATGACTTTGAGGGACTAAAGAATGGCGGCGTTAGGGAATAAGATTTGTTTCATTTTGAAAATATTGACAAATACAAACATTATGATTTCAACACACACAAATGTGATTTGCATCTCAGTACAAATTTTAATTAAGGCAATGAAAAATAGGTAAAAATTCATTTGAAACTTTTTCTATTGATAATATTTTGTAATTGATAAACCAAATTGGAAATCAAAATTATTACTACACAGATAAAACCATGCCATTATCTCCTACTTCTAAATTGTATACTGTATATTTATAAAGGCTGGGACCTTTTTCAAAGGCTTGTGACTCTTTTCTACTGGGTGTGACCTCTGTGACCAGTGGGTGTGACCTTTTTCGTTCTTTGTAACCATTACTTTAATGCCTGCGACTATTTGCACCATTTGCACCGTTTTACATGTTTTACGTTTTACATTTAAGCCTTTGTGACCATTTTCTTATAAATGTTCAGTTTGAAATCTTAGCGCACAACGTTGGATTGTTATGTGATCGTGAGGATTGTGTATGCTGTGAGTATATGACAAAGTCACATCTACGTGCAACTGGGGACTGAATACACTGAATATAAGCCGTATTTAATACTGTACAAGATATCGACGTAAAAAATTCCTTGAAAATTTCGTAGACGAATTTGATATCGTAACCATCACTGAAACACATTTGAATTCAAATATAGATGACAGAGATATACAGTTGGACTCCTTTTCTTCAAATGTTATTAGACGAGACCGTGGATCTGGTAATTTTGGAGGCCTTGTTATTTACACAAAACCTTACATATCGGTTATTCGCCAGCCTCAGTTAGAGAATGGTATAGACGAAATTATATGGGTACAAGTTCGGGGAAAAGGTTAAACTCTTTTATTGTGCTGTACATATCGACCGGAGTGAACCGATATACAATATTGGACTCGACTTAATCATGCCCTAGGGCTCGCATATCAAATAAACAATAACATAGTATTAACGGGTGATCTGAATTCTGACTTGTTTAATGTTAACAACAATAGACTTGTAGACACAATGAATCTTTTTAATTTGACTAACGTTATAAATAAACCAACGAGGGTAACGGATCAAAGTAATACACTGTTGGATCCAATTATTATTAGTGATACTATACAATATAACTTTTCTGAAGTTTTAAAAGTGCCTTCTGAAATTAGTGACCATGATGCGACAGTCATATTTATTGAATGTCCTAAATTTGAGTCCAAATCATTTAAAAGGGTGATATGGTTATATAATCAGACAGACACAAATAAGTTTAAAGAAAAACTTGACACTGTAGATTGGAATGAACTCCTTTCCAACTATGAGGATGTCAACGAAATGTGTGATGCATTTACTGAGACATTCCTCGGGGTTGCAAAGGTGTGCATTCCGACAAAATCGGTGACTATACGAGATACTGATAAACCCTGGTTTAATAATGAACTCAGAAGGGAAATTAGGAAAAGGGACCGTTTAAGAAAATTTTCTCAAAAAAGTAAAAGACAAATTGACATTAAGAAGTATAAACAACAGAGAAATAGAGTCAATAATTTAAAAAAAATAGCAAAAGAAAATTTTGAAAAAAATTTAGATAACTTTATTCTTGAAAATACTTCAAAACCCAAAACTTACTGGAAAATAATGAAGATGTTAATTAAATCAAATAAAGGTTCCAGTAATATACCTCCACTTCAAAATATTATTGAACATTTAGATTTAGGCGATGTAGTATATGGAGACGATGAGAAATGTGACCTGCTAAATAAATACTTTTGTTCAATATCCTCATTGGATGATTCTAATGTTCAGATTCCCGATTTTCAAAGTAGGACTAATAGTTTCCTTTGCGATATAAATATAACAGTAAATGATATAAGTGACATTATAAAAATATTAGACCAAAATAAGGCGTCGGGTCCAGATATTATCAGTCATAAAATGCTGAAAACATCTCCTGAACAAATAGCCATTCCCCTTCAGATAATTTTTAATAAATCGATGCAACAAGATAAATACCCAACTGGCTGGAAGATTGCAAATGTTATACCAATATTTAAAAAAGGTGACAGTTCATTGCCATCAAACTATAGACCCATTTCGCTTATTAGCTGGGTAGGGAAAATAATGGAACGAGTGTTTTATAAGTATGTCTATAATCATCTTCACACGAATAACCTAATTTATGAATATCAATCCGGTTTTTTACCCAAATGTTCAACAGTTCACCAATTACTTGAAATGTACAATTGTGTACTAGATTCTCTTGAAAATAAGGAAATTAATTGTTTTGTATTTTGCGATTTCGCAAAAGCCTTTGACAAAGTTTGGCATAGGGGGTTATTACAAAAGATGAAATCTTACGGTATTGATGGTAAATTGCTGAGATGGTTTACCAGCTACCTTACTGATCGCCAACAAAGAGTAGTAAGAAAAGGATTCGTCTTCTATACTTTGCAATCTTTCAGCTGGTGTACCCCAGGGATAAGTTTTAGGTCGTTGCATTTTATTATCTTTATCAATGATATTGCTCAAAACCTTATGTCTTTAGGAAGACTTTTTGCAGATGACACATCATTCAACTATTCAAGTCATGATCACTTACAGATTAAATCTGTTATTGATCATGATTTGAAGGAGTTGGATGATTGGTCAAAGAGGTGGCTTATGTCTTTTAATCCGGATAAAACAGAAATATTACTATTCTCGAACATCGATACCCCGCAACTTCATTTTACACTTAATGGTAAGAATGTGCCTATTAAAAATTGTCACAAACATCTGGGTGTCACTTTTAGTAGTGACGCAAAATGGAATATGCACATAGAAAATGTAATACAGAGTATTTCCAGGCACCTGAATGTACTATAAACTTTCTAGAAAATATTTAGAAAAACTATATCTAGTTTTTATAAGACCAATATTTGAGTATGCCTGTGAAGTTTGGGACAATTGTGGAGATCGGAATTCTACTAAGCTTGATCAATTACAACTTGAAGCTGCTAGAATAGTAACTGGTCTTCCAATATCTGCTAGTACAGTATTGATATATAGGGAATTAGGTTGGGAAACTTTGGCAGATAGACGCAAACGGAGAAAATTACAAACTTTTTATAATATTTGCCATAATAACGCCCCGCAATATCTTTGTAATCTAATACCCCCAACAACCCAGACTACGACTGTCTATCCTCTGAGAAATGGAGAGGACATTATACTACCATTCTGTCGACTGTCGACAACTTACAACTCTTTTATTCCGTCAACTATTCGCAGCTGGAATAATTTAGATCCGTCAGTAAGAAATATAGATTCAATTTCGAGATTTAAAAATGAATTGCGAAAGAAAATAATGATAATAATAATGTTGCAATTTATTACGGTTTCCGTCCTCGTAAACTTAATATAACATTAACTCAACTTAGATGTTTTGCTTCGTTTTTGAATTATGATTTGTTCAAAGTTAACATTATAAATAATCCAACTTGTCGTTGTGGTGCTGAACGTGAAGATTCCCATCATTTCTTTTTTGATTGTCCAAATTACACACGATTAAGATTTAATTTATTTCAAAACCTCAGTTTGATACCAAATCATTACGCTATAGAACTTCAGCTTTTGACATATTGTAACTCGGCTCTTACAACAGATCAGAATGAAAACATCTTCAAGCACGTTTTTAAGTATATAAAAAAATCAGAGAGATTTATACTCGTCTAATATCAGACAGACACAGACACAGACACATCATCATCATCATCATCATAATTCTTTTCATTATTATTAATTCAGCTTGTGTTAAGTTTGCATTGTTTTCTTTCTTTTTGTCATACTCAGTTAGATTAATATGAATATTAATATATATGTCTTAAATTAACATGCCCTATTATTATTGTAACTGTATTTTATTTGGGAGAAGACTTTTATAAGTTGGAATAACTTGTGTCTGATCCCCTTTGTATTTTGTGAGCAAAATAAATATGTTTAAATCAAATATCGACGTAAGCGCCATTCACTTCTGTTTTTTTTTTTCTTTTGTTTTTTTTTTATGCTTGAATCGCTCTGATCGTCAGTCCGTCCGAAACAAATAGTGTCTGGGCTGTAACTTTTTCTCTCTTTTAATGTATGCTTTTAACATTTGGCATTTGGATACATCATTTCAAGGCGACGTGTCGCGTACCATGGTTGGTGACCCTCGACCTAAACCGTTGACCTCTGGGTCATATTCTTGCTTTTTCAAGACAAAGCCGTGTCCGGACTATATCTTTTTTGTCATTTGAGATAGGTTTTTGATAGATATTTTGTATTTAGATACATCACTTCAAGGCGATGTGTCACGTATAATGGTTGATAACATGGGCCTTTAACCTCTAGGTCACATTTTTGCAGCAGGATACTATATATATGAGTCTAGTTAACTATTAACTAATTCTGATTGGGCACCTCGCAATACCAGCGGATTTAGCCTTCGGAAAAAGTGTTAACTAGAAAATGGGTCTTACATGCTACTTTTTCCCCTTTATCCCCTGTACCTTAATTCTGCACGATATTTAAAAACATTCTTTTAATCCCCACGAAATCCTTCGGTATTACTTTTATTGAGAGAAAGGGCAATGAAGTATATGTCGGGTTGGCAAAAGAAAGATTTGTCTGTGAACGACTACCAAAACATCTTTTTCCCTTTTTTGCTTCGGTATTCATTTACTCGTTTAATTTTAGTTGGTGTGGAAAATGTCATAATGCTGGCTCTTATGTATGGCTACTTATTTACAATCTAAAAGAAATGCCGCAAGCAATTTTAAGCCATTGACTATTTATATTGCATATAAAAACAATAGACAATCCTAAAGAGAGATCATCATTTTTATTTTCTTCACGAATAAGACAGCTGAGGTCCTGTTATCTCATTGGTCGAGAATACTTTGCTATATTCTAATTTATAAAAAGTTATGGAATCAAAAGTTTGCTTTTTTACAAAGGGAAGATATGAACCAAAAAAGTGAACAATTCTAATACCTAGCGTTTAATGAATACAAAATTTCTTAACTGAGATTCACTTCAGATAGAATCAGAAACGGAATAGATTGAAATGTTTAAAAAGCTTTATCAATTTGTTTTTGGTTTTTAACTTGAAATGTCATTTGAACGGGTGTATATGTTTTGCTTTCATTTAAAAGTTGCATGAATTCCTTTTAAAAGCTGTCTTTCTGCAGCATGACTTCTGATTCAATATTTTTGTACTCTTCGACAATATTAACTTCCAATGTAATATTGGGAATTCAGTAGCTTTCAGCTGTTTAAAGAACAAAGTTTTACATTTGCGCATGTGTTTTTGCAAAATGCCAAAGTATCAAGGGGCATACCTTAAATTCACTTTTATTGATCATTGATCATGAGAGAGAAAAAAAAAAAACATACGACAGGATATAAGAGAATGAAAAAAGTCACACCAACAAAACAAATAATCCAATTACAGGATAAAAAATTGGTATGATTAATCACTTAAAAATCACACACACACACACACACACGTCGCGATAAACATGAGGGAGAAGCAGAATGTGGTTGATTTATTGTAAATGTCATATTACACTCTGATATTCAGATATAAAGTTATTTATCCATGCCTGAATTTTGTGACCGGTCAAAATTTATCAAGGCATGTGACCGGTGTAAAATAAAAATGTTCGATAAAAAAAAATGCAGTCCAATGGTAACACAAACAAAGAGAAAGCAATGTCCCATTCTACTGTGTTACAAAAAAACCGATACCGATAATGTCTAAATGCATATTCTATTGTAATGCATTTAAGGGGGTCCTGGGGAAGCCTAAAATTTTCAACTAGTTTATTTATTTTTTTTAAAAATATTTTCAGTATTAAAACTACACATGTTCATGTTGACTTTAAGCAATTTTCAACAATTTTACCGTCCTGTTTTTTGTCTATTAGTCACCAAAGATACCCTGTTTCCTCATATTATTTGGTCTGTTCAGGAATTGATTTTGGTGTATAAAATTAGCTCTGATTAAATTTGTTTTTGAATAAAATTATTTCAAATGCAAAATTCTGTAGTATATACATGTATTAAAGTAAACAAGAATAATAATAGTAAATTTTATTAGTTTGAACTGAAATACATGGGTGTTCTGAACAGTAAAAGCTGAGAACTTTACTCTATTTTTTATGTCAGTATTAAATACTTCTTGTAAAAACCTGAGTCTTTAAATTTTATCAAAAACTGATAATAGAAAGAAAACTAGAATATTTAAGATATATCAAATTTAAAAAAAAATTCTACTATTCCATATTTTCTGAATTTAGAATAAAGTGTGTAAAAATCAATAATGCTTTAAATTACCTTCCTTGCCAGAAATCTGCCTTTAAAATTTTTTTCATTATTTTTAGATACCATTGCAAACAATGTAAAGTAAATGCATTCATTATATCGTTATAAATAACTGGATGTTGAGTGGCTATTTTCATGACAAAATGAATATTTATTTGCTGTGTGATTTTTTTGTTTTACAATTTCAAAATTTTGATCGAACTTATTGCAATGATTCTATTTATTTATTTAAGTAATAGAAAAGTGACAAACAGAGTTATCTCCCCATACTCCAAGTCTCCCCCTTAGAATAAAGAAACAAAATTGAAATAATATTGGCAGTATTGAATTTAATCGTTTATGGTGTGAAAAGTACATGTGTAAAGTGGGTAAAACAATAAAAGATTTTCCTCAAAAAGGTTACAATTTTGAAGAATAAACAATTTTTAACTCGTAAGCCGAAGGCGGAGAGTTGTTAAAATGACAGAAAAAGATCACGTGAGGCTTCAAGCCTATTAACAGCTCTAAAAGATGATCTTCATGCTACCGATAAAATATAGTGCGCAAGTTTCTTTCAAAATCGTACACATTGTGTATTTAAGTTATATTTCTTCATTTTCTTGAGTTGAATACGCTGTTTTTATATTAAATTAAAAACAATATAGAAAAAAGAAGGAAAACAGGGAATGTGTCAAAGAGACAACGACCCAAAAGGGAGTAATAACAACTCAAAGCCATCATAAGATCTTCAATGAACGGTGAGGAAACCCCACTACCAGCGGTAGGTCGGAGTCGGCCCCTGAATAAAGAGTAATCAAGTTCAGCGAAATAAACATCATCCTAGACTCCTATAGACATAAAGTAAACTAACTAGAAAAAAGACAAGACACACAAGGCTTAATAAATTTCCTGACTTAGGACAGGCGCAAACCTGCTGCGGCGGGGTTAAACTAGTTTTATTGGGCCCAAACCTTCCCCCTTCAGCCAATGTGATAAATGAAAAACAAAAAAAAAAAAAACAAAAAAAAAAAACAAAACAAAAAACAATCGTAACAACAGTAAAATTCAGTTGGCAACATGACTGAGTCAATTGTGAAAAATGAAACTGAAAGAACTAAATATACGGACATAAACATGAAATCACAAGAGACTACTAGCAGTTAACTGACATGACAGCTCCAGAGCCATCACCAACTGACAAAGTAAGTTATGTACCCTCAATATACAGCTTCTACCAAGATCCCTTCCTGTGAGGAGTTTAGGATAATGATTTCATGCATAAATACAGATTTTAGAAATTTAGAATGTGTTTAGTTAAAATGCAAAGACCCTATCAAAAAATCAATGTTAATACCAAAGAAGGCATGTTTATCAAGTTAATCGTTTTTTTATATTGCCTCTCGGATCAACGAGCCTGTCGCGCAGTAATTTGTCAAAGATGAAAATAACATTTGTTTACCTGTGATATGTGTACTGCATATATTTATAGCAATGAAATCGACATACATACGAAATCACACAATCCGATTATTTTCACGTATTACGGAATAACTTAATACATGCAGACGTAAGCAGCAGTTCTTTGGATGACAACGAAGTTTTGCCACGTGTAGATTTTCAGGGCTGTCGAGTTTCAGCTCCATCGGAGCTTTGATTATTGATGGTTTTCCTATGCCAGTAATGTCTAAATCCATATACTACTAACAGTAATGGAAAAAAGAGAAATTATATTGGAGATTATTTATTAAATTATGTCTTTTATGGTGTAAAAAGTAAAACAAAATGTCTAAAGTGGGTACAACAATTAAGAGTTTTGTAAAGAATGACAATTTTTTTTTATAGTTGGTTATCCATACAGATAATGTCTAAAATCATATACAAGAGTAATGCACAAAATTAAAATATATGCGCAACTTTTTATTAAATTTATTCTTTTATGATATGAAAAGTAACAACAATATATAAAGTGAGTATAACTGTTAAGATGTTGTTTTAAAAAGCTTCCATAGAGGGGATTATGCTATTTTTAAAGTGGGTTATCCTATACTGACAGTGTATAAATACAAGATCACTGAATACAAAAAGAACAAAATGTATATGTATATTTATCATGATGTGTGCCCTCGGCTCACTATTTTATAATGCCAAGTTTTCCTTACAATCGACTTGATGATTGCCCAGTGTTTGACGATATGTTTTAATCGTCCACTAGCGTATGACACTAGTGCTTTTGTCTGGCAACGGATGACAGTGATTGTAAGATCACTTTTCAAGTTTAATTAGTATTAATTGATGATCCTGCATCCATGACCAGAAAAACATGGATGTAGCGTTGTTCGACAATTAGCAAAGAATTCCACTCAAACCAGTGCCAAGGGTTGTTTTGAACTTACTATGAGGTATGAATAAAGCTCATTGTTGAAGGCCTCATGGTGACTTTAAGATGATGAACAACAATAAAAAGGTTAATCCTTTGCTTGGTTCTATCATAAATTTGTAGGGAATTTGTCTCATGTGCATTTACCACATATCATTTCATTTTTTATTGTTTGTCTTTGCAATCAGTGATCTTATTTAAAAAAGTTTTGGTCCCATGCACAATTTGGCAGAAAAAAATTAGTCTCATTGCCCTGACACTTTAAAAAATACATGTCCTACTGCTGTTTGCACCGGTCCCATGCCTTGATGGATTTTGACCAGTCCCTAGTAGGGAATGCTTAATATTTTGGGAAACAAAATATCGATAAGATAAAATGTAGAAGACAGTGATTTTGTTTGAGTGACAACAGATATTGAAATTGTAAGTATGATTCGAAACAATAATTTGCTACATTCAGAATGTGGCTGTATATCTTGTACCTATAATGCTATTCAGATTTTACACTGAGCCTGAATCGCTAACCTAACAAAATGCTTACAACAGGTGATGAAAGTGATATTTATCCCATAGGATCCTATGCTAAAATATGTACTGTGCTGGCGGTCTTGTTTTTTTTATCAGATCAAAACAAAATAAGCAATCTTGGTTTGACTGAATTTGCTTCAATAATTTCAGCGCATGTGATGGAAAAGATGTTTTCATATTTTGGTACCATTTTAAACCAAGTTCCTTGCTGGGAGCAATTGTTTTGTAGGATCCCAACAAATTGAGCAGTCTTTGTAAAGGACCTTCCATACATTATTTCTGTAAAGTTTCGTTGAATTTGCTTCAATACTTTCAAGGCAGATGTTGAAAGTGATGTTTTTCAATACAATGGAATTAATTTCCGAAATGGCCATACAGCTCATTAAAATTATTGCAGTTTGGAGTTAACATGTGTTATGCATGTTATGGTCTCATGTTCATTTACTCCATATCCTTTCGTAAAATATAAGATCATTGCTAGCGTCCATGTTTTTATCGAATCAAAACAAAAAGAGCAATCTTTGTGCAGGACCTTCCATACATCATTCCTGTAAAGTTTGGTTGATTTTGCTTCAGTAGTTTCAGAAAAGAAGATGATAATGTGAATTTCCCATAGGGCCAATGTTAAACTATGTTCCCTGCTGACGGCCATGTTTTTTGTCGAATCAGAATAAAATGATCAATCTTTTCTAAAGGACCTTGAGTACATCACTCTTGTAAAGTTCGGTTGAATTTGGAGTTTCAGAGGAGTTGATGAAAATGTGATATTTCCAATAGGGTCGTATCTTAATCCTAGATCCGCCCTGGCGGTCATGTTAATGCAATGAGCAATCTTTTTAAAGGACCTTCTATAAATCATTCCAATAAAGTTTGGTTGAATTTGTTTCAGTGGTTTCAGAAGAGAAGATTGAAATGTGTATGTCCTATAGGTCCAACATTAGAACTATGTTCAATACTGGCGGCCATGTTTTTGTCGAATCGGAATAAAATAATCAATCTTTTCTAAAGGACCTTTAGTACATCATTCCTGTAAAGTTAGGTTGAATTTGCTTTAGCAGTTTAAGAGGAGTTGCCGAAAATATGATTTTTCCCATAGGGTCCTATGTTAAAACTACGTTCCGCGCTGGCGGCCATGTTTTTTTATCAGATCGGAATGCAATGAGCAATCTTTGGAAAGGACCTTCCACAAGTCATTCCAATAAAATTTGGTTGAATTTGTTTCAGTGGTTTCAGAGAAGATGAAAATGTGAATTTCCCATAGGACCAATGTTAAACTATGTTCCCTGCTGGCGGCCATGTTATTTGTCGAATCGGTATAAAATGAGCAACATTTGTAAAGGACCTTTAGTACATCATTCCTGTAAAGTTTAGTTGAATTTGCTTCAGCAGTTTCAGAGGAGTTGATGAAAATGTGATTTTTCCCGTAGGGTCCTATGTTTAACCGAAGTTTCGCTCTGGTGGCTATGTTTTTTATCGGATCGGATCGAAAGGAGCAATCTTTGTAAAGGACCTTCCTGTAAAGTTTGGTTGAATTTGCTTCGGTGGTTTCAGAGGAGAAAATGAAAATGTGAGAAGCTAACGGACGTAGGGACGGGCGGACGACGGTCGGACGCCAAGTGATGGCAATAGCTCACACTGACCCTTTTGGTCAGGTGAACAAAAAAGGGTCATAAAAATATTACCGAACAAAATTGTCAGGAGCCGAAATCGAAAGGGCAAAAATAGTAAAACATATATTCAGCTCGTAGTTGAAGAACGAAACCTGAAGATCCCAGTATTTGCATGCTTCCTGTAAGAACTGAAGTAGCATAGTTAACCAATCTTTATATCTTTTGCAAGTCACTTATCATAAAGTCTGCATAGTTAAATGACCATGATAAGACAACAGTGTTATCTATTTCATTATACCTGCACTAAGAAAAAGGTCATTATGAAGTACTCTTTGTCTGTCAATTTAATTTCCTTTATAAGGGCCCCGCATCGAGATGCGGGTGCCCTATAGTTTTCACTTTGTCCGTCCGTCTGTCCGTCCGTCTGTCCGTCAATTTTTTTGGTCGAAGTTTTCTAGGCTTATACAAGTGGGAATGATTTCATATTTGGTCTGAAGCTTTATGATGATGAGTTGTACCGTGTAAGCAATTTTCAGGTTTGCCGTGCCACTACTTCCTGTTTGCCGATGCTTTAACTTTTTATTATACCACTCTATGGATGAAAATTTTTCGTCATAGTTTTCTGGGCTTCTACATGCAGGAAGGATTTCATATTTGGTCTGAAGCTTTATGGTGATGAGTTGTACCGTGTAAGCAATTTTCAGGTTTGCCATGCCACTACTTTCTGTTTGCCGATACGTTAACTTTTTACTATACCACTCTATGGATGAAATTTTTCGTCAAAGTTTTCTGGGCTTCTACAGATGGGAATGATTTCATATTTGGTCTGAAGCCTTATGATGATGAGTTGTACCTTGTAAGCAATTTTCAGATTTGCCGTGCCACTACTTTCTGTTTGCCGATACTTTTAACTTTTTACTATACCACTCTATGGATGAAATTTTTGGTCAAAGTTTTCTGGGCTTCTACAGATGGGAATGATTTCATATTTGGTCTGAAGCTTTATGATGATGAGTTGTACCGTGTAAGCAATTTTCAGGTTTGCCGTGCCACTACTTCCTGTTTGCCGATACTTTAACTTTTTATTATACCACTCTATGGATGTAAATTTTTCGTCAAAGTTTTCTTGGCTTCTTCATGCGGGATGGATTTCATATTTGGTCTGAAGCTTAATGATGATGAGTTGTACCGTGTAAGCTACTTTCAGGTTTGCCGTGCCACTATTTCCTGTTTGCTGATACTTTAACTTTTTATTGTACCACTCTATGGATGAAAATTTTTGTCAAAGTTTTCTTGGCCTCTACAAGTGGGAATGATTTGATATTTGGTGTAAAGCTTCATGTTGATGAGTTGTATCGTGTATCGCTATTTTCAGGTTTGCCGTGTCCCTTTTCCAGTGGCTTTCAAAAGTCGTTGCCCCGGTTGTCCCTTCCACCTTTGATTCTTTCTTCTTTTGCTTTCAATTTTTTGAATTGATTAACTTGTTCTCGTCCTGGTATAGCTGAAATATTGCTCATTGGACGTTAAACTCTAACTAATCAATCAATCAATCAGGTTTGCCATGCCACTACTTCCTGTTTGCCAATACTTTTTAACTTTTTATTTTAAAATATTTTCATAAACAAATGTTGATAATTTGGTACAAAGGAAGTGACTGCCTTTTGCGGGGCCCTCCTGCGTTCAGCAGTACCTCTAGTTGTCTTTTCATTAGGTCTTGGAGATGAAAACAAACGGATATTGGTGAACGATCCTGATGTTGTTAGCAACAGACTGGTCCACCTTGAGAGTACGCAGAAGCAGTTATTAGATGTGATAGCTGTTCTGAATAGAAGCGTATCTGGCTTGCAGTCCGAGAATCGCAAACTGAATCGGGATATAGTAGTACTAAGAAGTAATCTGTCTGCAATTCAGTCAGAAAATTTTAAACTGAAGCAAACAGTTTCAACAACACAAGGTAAGCGTCTTAAGTTCTAAAACGGGTGTACATAATGCTTGATTTTCTTATTCATAATATATTTATTACATTTGGAAGGGATATTTATCAACACCAAATGGGAATACCAATTTGGCACGAACTAAGCTCCGCTACTCTCAGACTGTTCTTATACTCATGCCAGACTGATTTATTTCAAGGACTAGTAAAGGATAATAAAGTAAAAGATGCTAGATCCTTCATTCTTACCAATAGATACAATGATGATGTTCTTTCTTCAATAATGCATCTTTTGCTAAATAGATACCATATATCCTCCGGAATCAGAGATAAAAGAAACGTAAAAACTACTAAATCAACATCTTTTTTAGACTTCCATCTCAGATTTGACGAAAATGCTCATCTAAGTACTAATATTTACGACAAAAGCGACGACTTTTATTAAAAAATTATCAGTTTCCTTAACATCGATAGTAATCTTCCAACTTCTCCCGCTTACGGAGTGTACGTTTCAATGTTTACACCTGTTTTGTCTCTTTTCCCCTTCACAATTCTGTCCACAAATTTTGTTATTACACTCATTTAAAGACAGTCATACTAATTTTTGAGGTTACGTATGCCAAAGAACTAATTACTTATCTTGAGGTTGAAGTAATTAATTTTCTTGAGGTTACATTTGCTAAAACCATCTTGCTCAATTTTGAGATTACGTTTGCATACGAAGAAATTTATTCTCTGTCATGGCCTGGGGAGGTTTTATCCATTGTATAGTTTCGTTTTCAAGTCTGGCTTTTTTTCCTTTTTCAAAAACATGTCACATATAATTCAATCTGACATATTAATTGTTATGAGGTTCAAACTAGAGGCTGGTAGACTATCCCTGTCTCGTGCACCTGACAAATAACAAAATACCGAAGTTATTGTGAATTTAGTTTCTGCATATGCGCATTTCGACAATGTTTCTTCGCAAATCAAATCAAAACATTTGGTAATCCTTAAACCGAAATATGTGTAAAAGCTTATGGAAGACAAATTACCAATAGGATCTTAATAGAAAAGCCAAACCAGCTAAGGACAGAGCTCCTAGTTTTTAACAAAATTTTCTAAAATTTAGATATTGCAAGTTTTCAAATAAAATCGGTTTTCGGGGCAGCAGCGAAGTACTGGCAACTTGGTTGGTAAATACCCTCGGGAACTAACAAAATGATTCTACGTCATGCCTATGCTGATAAAAAATTAAAGGATATGAATTAAATGCTCATTGAAAGTCTCTCCAAGTACATGATAGAAGCAAGTAATGGAACAACGTTTTTACTGCTGTTCTTCATCTTCACCATGGGGTCTTCAAAAATGAGCTTATCTCATACCTCAAAGAGAGTTGAAGCACCGGTTTGAGCGGAATTCGTTGCTCAATGTCAACAACGCTACATTCATGTTCCTTTTTACTCATGCATGCAGGGTCTTTAACAAACATATATTAAACTGGCAAAGTGCTGCTACAATAACTGTCATCCGATGACTAACACTAGTGTCTCAAGCTAGTGAACAATTACAACATATAGACAAACACAGGGCACTCAACGAGTCGCTTGTTAGAAAACTTGGCATTTTAAATACTGAGATGTGGACACTATAAACAGGTAGTAACAAAACAAAATAAATAAAATGCCAAATTTGAAAGTATGAAAGTATATCCATATGAGAAAATCTCTCACAAACAATAACACCATAACTGAAATGTAAAGAGAGCATACATCTCTCGCACTGATAATCTTTTTACGGACTCCATACTGCAGGAGAGACAAACTCCAATCTAAAATAAACAATGAAAGTATGCGAAGTAATTGCACATTAGACAAAGTCTCTACATATACATTGTAGACTCAAGTTTTATTGTAGTTCTTCATCTTGAAATGACCATGCGATCTTCAAAATAAACTTTTCTTATACCCCACAATAAGTACAAAATCACCCCTAGGACCAGTTTGAGGGAATTCATCGCTAAAAGTCGAACAACGCCACATCCATGGTCCATTTTACTCATAGATCAGAAATTAATAGAATTAGAAACGAGACGACTTAAGGGGATACGATAAAGTAAAGATCCTGAACTGATTTTTTCGTGAAATTTTGAAATAAAGTCAATCTGAACATGCTCTTTCCAAATCTGCAAAGAAAAGTATACCTTCGAGATAATTGCGATTCAAAATTGCCCATTTTCCAAACTTTTTCGTAAAAATTGAATTTTTACAGTAATTTTTAAAATGTCATAACTTTAAAACTAATTAAGCTAATTTCTTCCGTTTTTTTGCTACAGTTTTGTGAGATATTTCTGAAGAAGTTAAGCAAAAATTTTAAAACAAAATTTCATTATCTGTGGTTCGAAATCGACATTTATGTAAATATTTATAGAATAAACGTCCATTACTCGTAGGTAAAATTTCACATAGAAAAAAATTGTGAACTGATTTTTTCTTAAAAATTCGCAGAGATCTCCGTGAAACATCACTCTTTTGAAATTCGCTTTGAAAGATGAGGGTTCATGTGCTTATTTTAAAGCTACAGGAAAAAAACTGTCATTTTTTATCGCTACAAATGAGTATTGCCGGTTTTGGCGCGAAATGACGTTACATTATATTTCGCTCGGAAACTTGAACGTCTTCAATCTGTGTTTTCCCGCATGTAAGGGTTGCGAAAAATGGAACAGAGTTGAATACCATTAAACAGTTGAACAAGAAATAAAACACATCAAACAGAACAGAGAATTTATCCTGTGATGAATGATTACTTCCGTCTAAAGACATTCACAAAGATCAGTCAATCACATCCTAGACCCTTCGACTTGATCTATATACGTTGATTGATTCCCTAGTTTCTCCTATCCATCTTTAACAACAACAAAATAAAAAGAATCAGAATTCATTGTATGTGGTGTTGGTTCAATTTAAGGGGGTGGGTAGGATGGGTTTTGATCCCGATTTTCCGAGAAAAAAATGTACGATTCCCTCAGTCATCCAGAAAAATGAAATTGATCGAATCTCATTCCTGATAAGTGTTTTCCCCGAATTCTCGGTGAAACAAATGTGTGATTATAGTGCCTCTCCAATACCATGCTCTTGCCTTTATACTTATTGACAATATATTGTCTAATAATATTACGTACATAATTTGCATGGTAAAAATATTGTGATATGAAAAAGCCATTTTCACGGAGATTTTAATTGAATTTTCACAGCACCCCGTAAAAATTCAAATTTTAAAATGCCGTGAAATTGTCCTGAAAATGGCCATGTTTATGCACCACCTGACTCCCTCGCGACAATCCCTTCATTTTTACCAGCTAAAATATAGAAAAGTCACATAATTTTTACGGATTATTTTTTAGCTGTCGCTTGCTAGATTCGAACTAACAACCTCGATATTTGTAAGCCCATGCGCTAGAAATTACGCCAGAAATCCAGTTTTTAATTTTGTGGTGTTCTTATTCAATTTTACATTCAGTTGTTTACTTGCTTTGTCTTTGTGAAGTTGCCTCCATTTTTTGTTTTGTTTTGTTTGTTTGTTTGTTTGTTTGTTTGTTTGTTTGTTTTGTTGTAATTGTTTTTTACTTTTGATGAATTCAGGTATTTTATATGCTACTCATAAATGAATTTTGACTTTTTCCATAAATAAACAAGGACAATTTTCAAAAACTGATTAACGGCATTTTCACGGGAGAAAAGTGTAAGTGAAAAATCATCAGCTAAACGTGCAGCAATTTCCAAAGTTTCAGCTTTTTGTTCATCAATAAAAGTTTTAATGTCAGTACTAATACATCTTTTAAATTCTTCAATTAAAACTAGCTGACGTAATTTCTCATGATTGTTATTTATTTTCTTTGATGAACACCAACGATCAAATAGTTGCTCTTTAGTTCTAGCAAACTCTACGTAGGTTTGGTCACTCTGTTTTTCTGCATTCCTAAATTTTTGCCGGTAAGCTTCAGGGACCAGTTCATAGGCTTTAAGAATTAACTCTTTTACAGTGTCATAATCTGAAGCCTGTTCTACGGACAACTGAGTGTAAATTTCCCTGGCTTTACCAATTAATACACTCTGTAATAACATTGACCAATTATGTTTTGGCCACTTTAAATTCTGAGCTATTTTCTCAAAATGCAGAAAATATTTGTCAACATCCTTTTCTTGAAAAGGAGGGACCAACCTGATGTTTTTAGCAACATCAAATGTCTGAGAATTCTGAGAAAGGTGCTGATTCTTTTCAGCTAATTCTAATTTTTTCATTTCCAATTGATCTTCAAATTCTAATTTTAATTTTCTTTCTTCTCTTTCTCGTTCTAGTTCTAATTTTCTTTCTCGTTCTTCGCTCTCTTTTTCTAATTTTCTTATTTCTAATTCCCTCTGAATTTCTAATTTTTTAATTTCCAAATCAAGTGTTTGAATGCTAAAAGTCTCCAAAACAGATTTATCAAATTAATCTTCTTCAACCAAATAATTTGCAATCACACTTTGAATTTCAAATTTTCTCATTCCAGATTTGACGTTCAATTTCAAAAGTTTTCCTAATATAATCAACTCATCCTTTTTAAGCTTCTCAAAATTCTCCACCTGACACGTAGACATGAATTGTTCTGGATCAAATGACATCTTGTAAAAATTTTTGCTGACTTTTAAAAATTTTCTATTAGACAAAAATATAATAATTTCTTTCTTAAACAATTTCGAAACTCCCGGACGAGCCCCCAATTTCTGTTATGTGGCAGAAACGACCAATAAATAATTGTAAATTAAATTCAGCAAAGAAAAAACAAAATTGGCTCAAAATTAACTTTTAATAAGACAAAAATAATGATTTTACAAATTAAGTATACAATATATGACTTATCTGACAATAATGAGGTCCAAGTAATAATCCAAATGAATAGTTCACTTAATTCCACCAATAAATGTCCAATAGAATAATCCTTATAATCCTCACTAAATAGTTGATAATAGATTCACAATAATTGATGTCGATTTCCAATACGAAAGATGTGCGTGATAATCCCATATAAACTAATTAATCCTGTATAAACTTATTAAACTGACTGACTTAACCCTTTTCAGCTACCTTATAAAAATACATTTATTATTTCTAGAAAAATCTATCCACAAGATACGACTGGAACATTCTAATCAACTGACAATCACATGACTAGAATGATTATGTAAGGAAAACCTCTAGAAAATTCTATGTGTTAATATTAAATTTAAATTCTAGAAATTTCTATATATTCTAAGGTGTAATAACCTTGACCATTGTTTATTGTAAACAAGTTACATAACTAGGCCAAACAAATTACATAATATTAAGGCCGTACAAAATAAAATCAATGAATAAAATGCTTTATAGAATATTAACAATATTTAATTACCTATAACAGGTGGTATATACATGTAGCTCTTCCTCCGTCAGATTATCAGCCCTACCAAACCGTTTCCTCCATATGGGATTGACCACGCCCTGTGAATGGATACACACGCGATGTAGGGCCATTCTTTTAACACAACAGTGTGGTGATAGAACTTTTGTATCAGGACACCTTTTACATGGGCGTATTTCTTTGCTATTCAATGGCCGGATCAAAATTAATATAGACGTGGGACATTGAAAGTCAGGGCCGCATACCTATCTATTTTCAGTAAGAATTTCTCCTAATCGGCATGCCATAAAAACCTGAAACTTTCACCATTGCATTGACCATTCAAATTTTCAAAGTGAACATTTATAATATATCGACAAAGGAATAACGAAGCAAAAAGATGGAGGCGGGAATTCTTAAATAATAAAAAAAAAGACTATTCATATGTAATACAAATGGAGACAACATGGCAAAGACAAAAAGAAAAAAACTAAAATGGAGCACTAACAGTGTGAACTCCACAAAGCTGTAGGTATTATATGTTATCCGGAAGTTAATTATGTTACGCGGGGCATGCGTATTGAATAAACATGCTTATTATCAAAGGAATTAACTTTGTTTCATATGGTTCTGAAAGATTTGACGAGTTATTGGAATGTTTTTTGTTAGTTATTCTGTAATGACCTTTACACTTGACACCTAAAAATAGGGAGCATGTAGAATCCTTTAGATGGTTTGCCTCGAACAACAACTCTGAGTCCTTCCATAAATCACGTAGAAACGTTCAGCCAAACAATTAAGGATTTACCAGTTCGCCTTAACGTGCGTATCTCATAACTGTTGTTGATTTTGATGACAACCATTCTACATATTTGTGGAAAAGGGTTAAATTACCATCCCATTCAACAAAATAAATTATCCTTAGATATGCCTCTGATTCCTATAATGACAAAAGATAGTATGTTGTATTTGTTTCGGAGGAATGTTTGTTCCACTCATGATCCACTTTCTTGTAGCGAACTCCTAAAAATGTTTGTCGTTGTAAAGACTGACTACTGTTGTTGATCAGAAGACCTGTGATGTGTAACTTGATCAATAAGCTAAACTTCTCATGAGACCTAAGTTATGTTTCAAAGACCAATAATGTGCTCTTAAAACCTTTGATATGAATCTAAGAAAAATTGAATTGCTTCCAATACCTATGAAGTGCTACTTATATTTATGATATGCCCATACAACATATAATATGCTATGAATGATTTGCTTGATTTTTAATTTTTGCCTTTTTTGGCGTTATTAAATGAGCGACAAGAAAGTTGATGTCGTTTTTTTTTCTCTTTTCCTAGTATTTGTACGCAAATAAGATCACCGTTGATGTGAAATTGACTCTGATGAGCTTAACTTTCCTTGTAAACATTCTAGATATTTTTTGTGTCTATGCCTACGAATATCGTTACTCCATATGTTTGATGGTTGTCATATGATATTCTTGATGTGGCAATGATTCAATCTGGCAAACCCCGGAGAAATTAAGTATTAAATTTTGACCTTTTTTTCCAGGCACCAACAAGATTAGACTCCAAAAGCTTTTTCAAGCGTTAAGACTATGCTTACTTCCAGAAGCATTTTGTTGTGCACCTTCATTTAATATTTTTTTCTCCAATCATTGCTCAAAATAAATACTTCCCTAATGATATTAGATGAAATTAATAATCAACATGTTTGGAAATTTGATCTCAGTTGGCGATTGATCAATCGTGCAAATTTCTCGTGTCAGTTTCTAGAAATAGTGCAAACGGATGTTGATGAAATTAACACCTGCATGATTGTCTAGCGAAATGGTTTTTGCATTTTTATGACTAAGATAACTCAATTTATTGATAATATGACATTTTTCTAAAAAATATTACACTCAACATCCCTTTCAATGAAAGGCGCAACGATACACACAGACATGATGAAAGCAACATGGCCTATTTTAGACTGCATGGAGACTACAGGAGTCGCTTTACTCAAAATAAATTGAGAAGAAATTAGAGATAAAATCTCTAACATTGTTTTCCGGTGAATTACGATAATTTCTCACATCTCGATAGTTAAATTATCATATTTTAAAGTTCTCGGTAAACCTCGAACTTTAAAATATGAAAATTTAACTATCTCGATGTGAGAAATATACGTAATAAACTGGAATAAACGTTAGAGACTATATTTTTTAACCGTCTGAGTGCTTTTCTTTTATTATGTTTCGCTTTTTACTTTTAAAAACAACGGCAGTAGAATACAGAAGGAACAAAGGGGTGAAATTCACAAAAATCGAAGTCCAAAGACAGGGCAAAAACGAGAACACAGAAAACAATGACGTTAGACACAAAAACAATGACGCCAGACAGACACAAAGAACAGAACCAGAAACCACAACATTCAGAACAAAGGCACTCACAGTGTGAACTCCAGTGAAATTGAGAGTGACATCAGGTGCTCCGGAAGGGTAAGCATGTCCTGCTCTGTTAACAGCACCCGTCACACTGTGGGTGATTCATCCGGGAAAATGTCAAAGTCGGTAGTCAAATCCGGGAAGACGTGAATCTAGCTGAAAATGTCTACTTTCATTTGGGATACCGACACGTCATATCTTTCAATGATGCTATGGTGACGGCCATAGAATTTCTTGAGGGATGAAATTAACAAAGGTTGAACAAATCCCTGACTAAGCAGCTTTTGGGACAGTGTTTTTGCTCTGTTAAAAAAATCACTGTACAAACTACAAGCTCGACAGTAACGAATCAACTGTGAAATGTACACTCCATAGGCTGGAGAGGTAGGTATATTGCTGCTAAGAAAGGGAAAGTTCACAATGGGGAAATTAAAATGTTCACGCTTGTCATATAGCTTAGATTTCAAACGTCCATCTTCGTCAATATACAATAAAAGATCTAGGTACGAGCTGAAGTAGGTGTTTCAGTTGTTTCTTTAATTTCAAGCTCATTTGGATAGATCTGATGTAAATAATCCTTAAATTTAGGATTATTAAGAGGAAGCACATCGTCTATGTAGCGGAAGCTGAAATTAAAGGACTGGGCTAAATGTTTTTGTTTTCTTTGAATAAGCCCTTGAAAAAACTTGGCCTCGTACGAGTAAAGGAAAAGGTCAGCTAAAAGCGGCGCTCAGTTTGTTCCCATAGGAATCCCTATTATCTGTTGGAAAACACGACCTCCAAATTCGACAAAAATATTGTCGATCAAAAATTCTAACATTTTGATTACGTCAGTCTCGGTGTACTTCTTATTTGAATCGGTGTGGTTCTTAACTAAATATGTCTTGTATTTCCCTATAACTAAATAGGTGTATCTGCGTTCTCCATTTTGTGTGCAGAAACATTGATGTATTAAATCTGCATTACTGTTTTCAGTTTATTGTGTGGCAAAATGATTAATTTGAATTTCTTGAGTTTTGGTATTCACCATCAGAAACTTACTTACTCCTGGCGA
The DNA here is from genome assembly GCA_002080025.1 of Modiolus philippinarum. Classification (NCBI taxonomy): domain Eukaryota; kingdom Metazoa; phylum Mollusca; class Bivalvia; order Mytilida; family Modiolidae; genus Modiolus; species Modiolus philippinarum. The sequence continues at coordinate 29,359 of MJUU01028355.1, forward strand.
TCACCCACAAAAGTAATATTTGCTTAAATACCAAATTTAAACGTGTTTTTATAGTTGCAGTTCTTAAACATCATTTAGAGCTTCTAAAATAAAGCGAAGAAGCTTTCATAAGACACTGAAAAAAGGTTTATATTTCATACTTAAATATTTCTTACGATCTACACTTTTGTGGACGTTTCACACAAATATTTGAAATGATTAAGAAACAAGAGGCTCTCAAGAGCCTGTATCGCTCACCTGGCCCTTGATTAACATAGACATTTAATGTTAAAGAGCCCTTATATATAATTAAACTATAAATCCAATATCCCTAATTAGTTAAAGGGGAGAACACCTCTGTTAGTTTAACATTGGACCCCATGGGAAACACTAAGTTCCTCGCTGGCTGCCATGTTGGATATCGCGCTGACCTGAAAAACACCTTTTTGCAAGGGACCACCCAAGGACTATTGCGGCCAAGATTTGTTCCAATTGGCTCAGTACATTCAGATGAGAAGATCTTTGAATGTGATTTCCCATAGGGTCCAATGTTAAAACTATGTTCCCCACTGGCGGCCATTTCGGATATAGTGCGATCCTGAAAACACCTTTTTTGCAAGGGACCACCTAAGGACTATTGTGGCCAAGTATGATTCCAATTGGCTCAGTAGTTTCAGAGAAGAAGATCTTTGAAAGTGTTTTCCCATAGGGTCCAATGTTAAACTATATTTCCCGCTGGCAGCCATGTTGAATTTATCGCAATCCTGAAAAACACCTTTTTGTAAGGAACCACCCAAAGACTATTGTGGCCAAGTTTGGTATCAATTGGCTTTGTAGTTTCAGAGAAGAAGATCTTTGAAAATGTTTTCCCATAGGTACCAGTGTTAAAACTATGTTTCCCGCTGGCGGCCATGGAATATAGCACTGACCTGAAAAACACCTTTCTTGCAAAGGACCACCTAACGACTATTGTGGCCATGTTTGGTTCCAATTGGTCCAGTAGTTTCAGAGAAGAAGATCTTTGAAAATGTTTTCCCATAGGGTCCAATGTTAAAACTATGTTCCCCGCTGGCAGCCATCTTGGAAATTGCGCAGACCTAATAAAAAAAACCCTTTTTGTAAGGAACCACCCAAGGACTATTGTGACCAAGTTTGGTTCCAATTGGCCCAGTAGTTTCAGAGAAATATATCTTTGAAAGTGTTTTCCCATAGGCTCCAATGTTTAAAATATGTTTCCCGCTGGCGGCCATCTTGGAATTCGCGCAGACCTTAAAACACCTTTTTTGTAAGGGATCACCCAAGGACTATTGTGGCCAAGTTTGGTTCCAATTTGCTCAGTAGTTACCGAGGAGAAGATCTTTGAATGTGTTTTCCCATAGGGTCCAATGTTAAAACTATGTTCCCCGCTGGCGGCCATGTTGAATGTAGTGCGATCCTGATAAACACCTTTTTTGTAAGGGACCACCCAAAAACTATTGTGGCCAAGTTTGGTAATAATTGGCTCTGTAGTTTCAGAGAAGAAGATCTTTGAAAATGTTTTCCCATAGGTTTTCAAATGATAAAACTATGTTTCCCGCTGGCGGCCATCTTGGAAATCACGCGGACCTAAAAAAACACCTTTTTTGTAAGGGACTACCCAAGGACTATTGTGGCCAAGTTTGGTTGTAATTGGCTCAGTAGTTTCAGAGGAGAAGATCTTTGAAAGTGTTTTCCCATAGGTTCCAATGTTAAAACTATGTTATGTAGTTTTCATTATCATCAAGTTAATTTTTGAAATTAAACATTCTAAAACATTTTTATATTGTTTCAGGTCATGGGTCCAGCTATGTACGTTGGGGACGAACTCAATGTGAAGGTTCGCAGACGGAACTCGTATATTCTGGTATATATTGGTTGTTTAAATTACATGGGTCATAAATGACCTCTCTGTATAGGTTTATGAAGTTCCCTTATTTTTTCATAGTTTTATCAAATATACATACGAGGGCTGTCCGTAAGGTTCGTGGACAAGGATAAATAAAAATAAATACAACGTGTTATATATTTATATTTTACATATTCGTGAACCTTAACCTCATATGAATTTAGATATGTGAAAGTTGATGTAATCTTACTTGCAAAATTGCAAATTTGACTTCTTGAATAGTGACCCGGAGCACCACGAATATTACATGTCAGGAGTTATATCTTGTATTTATTGTTTTGTGTATATTTTATAAAATTCACTGAATTGTCAAATAAAAATGACATTGTGATGTTTATATTATATTCAACATCAAAATTGCAAAATTTCAACTTCCAAAGATTTGAAATGGCAAAATGACTTGGGTTTAATGCTTCAAGACAGAATCAGCAGTTTTAGAAAATTTGACGTTTTTTGAAAACGCGGAGCACTGACGTGAGTCTAGATTTATTTAGACATCGGGAAACATCCCAAAATACCAACAAACTCGTCAAATATTTTTAAAAAGCATAGTAAAGTGTGTTTTCATTAATATTCAGCAAGTGAAAAATGTTTGGACACAAGGACCAGTTCTAAAGCCTAGAGAATACATGTAAATCAGGCCAGTTTTAATAACTCGCACAACTTCAAAGACTATGATTGCCGACTACTTGTAAATGAATTTGGCAAGTGGTTTTTAATTTAAAAAATCTTCGCACAAGAAATTATACCCACTTTCCCAAGTATTTAAAGATTGGAAACCGCAACAGTCCCGAATTTGTTAAATTGCAAATTCTTCATGAAATGTGAACTGCAAAAGATAGGACGACAGACAAAGTCAACATTTTATGAGTTTGTGCTCCAGGTGTATAATATTAGTCTGTATTATTTTGACATTATTATAATTACGTGTCCTTTGATTGCGATGATATTTTGCATACTTATGGCGTAAAACACATTGTCACTAAAAATATTAATTTCCTATACATTATCCCTATTTTGCAATTTTTATTCAGATTGTCCACGAACTTTACGGACAACCCTCGTATTATTATTAACAAAGGAAACAATAAATAGTTTTATCAAAAATAATATTATCAGCTTATTCGTGAACCATTTATGGACAAAAAAAATCCCTATCCGGAAATATCTTTTTTTTTTCACTTTGAAGTGAATATGCTTTCATTTACATCTACATAGTTTCACACTTGTGAACCGATTGTCTTAAAATTCTGTTATGTCAACAATTTTCTACCGCCAAATTGGTTTAAATTATTATGTCAGTCATTAGACCTTCATTTGTTATTATTTTTTTTCATAAGACAATGATTTGTAACGAACTATCGCTGTTGTGAGATATAAGCGTTGCCATAGATGTCACAACAGTGATGGTTCGATTTCCACAGAGGGAACTACCAGAAATATGCTGATACAAATTTGCAGATCTAACAATGTTAAGACGAATATATGCACAATCTATAAAGCCCAGAATAATGTCTTACGATAATATCCATTGGACAGGTATAGTTTGTAGAGTTGTCAAATGCAATCAGAACTATTTAGCAGAAAAAGTGGCGCAAAATTGTTCCAAACAGTTATCCATATGTTTCAAATCAATCTATGAATGGAACAGATATAAATTCAATCTAGAACTAGCATAAAATAACAATGCACCTAATCGTCGTCATGCTGACTTTTGATATCGGAGGTAGTTTTCATATATCAGGATTTACAAAAATATATCCTCATTTTTTTTTTATTTTTAAAGGATATGCAGCTGGACAGTATTATTACCATCCCAGCTATACTTATCACTTTGGTGGTCCATCCAACACCTTGTGTCTTCCTGACGATCCCCAGATGTCTAATACATGTATCACTTTTACTGATGCTAACAGTTTAATTCGTGGAACTGAATATGAAGGAAACACTTTTGCATCAAATTCTCACGACGAAGATATGCCATGTGCTGTGTGTAGAAGTATTGGTGCAACATCCGCCATTATGACTTGTTATACTGGGTGGAAACTTGAATACCGAGGGTTTCTCGCCTCCGGTCACAAATCTCATTCTGCCTCTGACTATATTTGTGTTGACAGTAATCCAGAATATATTCCCTCGGGAAAGATTAGTAATGATGGTCATCTTATGTATATGGTTGGAATTAAATGTGGACCGCTGCCGTGTCCTCCATATGATAACAATAGAAAAGTCAACTGCATTGTTTGTTCTAAATAAAACATCTGCTTCAATATAAATGCCACTGTCTTAAAACTGTATCCATCCAAGATATTTAGGTATTAAAACCCTCATCTATAAGCGAACGTTTGGGAAGTTTGAAGCACTAAAAAGATATCCATCTATCAATCTATATGTGTATAATGGACAAATCATTCCATTGTACATGGGCATCCACATCCTTTAAATCAAAAGTACTTAATTAATCAGGGACATTAACTATGTATTTATCTCGTTATTTTAAATGCATATTAAATAGGATGTCTCCTGTGATAATTAAGCATTTTGAATTAATGAATTCCCAAGTAATCATCTGAAAATCGGTCTTTATTTGAAATCATAATCAATTTTAGCAAACTGGGACATTGACTTGGATATGGTAACCTAACAATCAATATGTTTTTGTCTATAAGGAATTGAATATTACCATACTTGATTTGATGCAAAATATTATAGTTGATATCACTAGCAGATATATTTTGATCTTGTTTGGCCATTTTGATCTTATCAGGATCTTAACACAATTTTGTTAAGACTGTGTAAGATATTCAGTCGTGTTTCAAGATAACTGGTTTCAAGGACGATCAAGACCTGTTCAGTTTATCAAGATCAAACAAGATAACTGCGTTCAAGGACGGTCAAGATATGTTAAGTTTGTCCAGATCAAACAAGATCAAATCAGGATCTTGTTTGAACTCAACAAACTTAATTCGTCTTGATTGTTCCTGAACGAAAATAAGAAGTCAATCTTGTTTAATTTTGAATTATCTTAACACGTCTTGAGCGTCCTTGAAATCAATTCTCTTGAAAACCAACTTAAAATCAAACACTGTCTTAACAAAATTGTGTTAAGCCTGTCAAGATCATGACAAGATCAAAATGGCCAAACAAGATCAAAACATATCTGCTAGTGTATACATAGACATTGTTTTTAACGTCTAGAATACTTTTAACAAATTTGATCTTAACGTTTAGGTAGAAACCTCCAAATCAATAGGGCCTCGTCGCGTGTATTAAGTAAGTATGTGACCGAGATTGGTATTAAGTGTATGAGGGATACTCAAGTTTTCGTGTATTGAAATTTTAGTCTTTTATTAATCACAATGACGTTGACCTGAGAGGGTAGCAACCGCAAAATCATAAGGCCTCTGTTATATGTAGGGAGTAATTATGTTGTAAAGTTTGGTTCTTCTGATGAAGGATACTCAAAGTAGTAACAGCTATGCAGCGTATGTTGCTGAATTTGGTTTTGATTAGATGAATGATACTTCATTTATGATCCAGAAATAAATACATTCCTGTTTATCTTTACCCACCGTGGCATTTACCTTAGGTACAGCAACACGGGAATCTAAAGCTGTTTAGAGAATAAAATAAGTAAGAATTTACCCAAGTTATGTTTTTATCTGATGAAGGATAGCCGAGTTGTCATCTGGTAACCAAAGTTGTCTTGAAATTTTATTCTATTGTAAGACACTGTGACCTTGACCTTTATTGTAACATTTCTAAAATCGATAGGTTTCTATCTCGTGTGACTTTAAAGCATGTTACCAAATTTGGTTCAAATGTGATCGAAGATACTTAAAACTATCATCTAGAATCCAATATTTTCTTTAAATTGTAGTCTATTTAAGCCACTGTAAAAAAATGACGTTAGAGTTAGCAACACGAAAATCGATAGATATCTGAAGTGTGAAATATGTATGTTTTTTAGTATAATTTTGATTTTTTTTAGAGGATACTTTAGTTATCATCCAAAAAATCTTGAAATTTATATTATTTTTAGACGCTGTGGCCTTAAGTTTAGGAACAGCAATAACATAATCAGTAGATATCTTTAGCATGAAAATAATTAAGTTAATAACCAAGTTCGCTTTTTATTTGATCAAGGTACCAAAGTTATGCTAAAACAAAATATGTACCTCAGCCCATGTGACCTTGCCCTCGGGTGTAGGAACCAAAAAATCAAAAGGTTTCTGTCTTTTGTCATAAACAAGAATGAAAAAGGAGTTTGGTTTTGATCTGATGTTATCTTCTGAACACCAAATTTTCATGAAATTTCATTTAAATAAGCAACTTTGACCTGTACTTTCGGGTGGCAAAAAGATAGCGTTCTGTCTTGTGTGGTACGTAACCATGCAACCAAACTTGGCTTGGATTTGATGGAGGATAGTCGAGTTATCCGAAATATAAATAAAGACGTATTCATATACGGACGGAGCAAACTTAAATATAGAATTTAAGCGAATTTGAGCAAGCACGTTATTCCATTTTAATAGCTCAATCAGAAAGCAATGTTAATTTTAATTACGGCAGTAATTGTTGTTGTGTATGTGAAAATAAACAAACACATTTTATTAATTATGAGAATTTTTTACATAGTTAAATATTCAGGTTCTAAGATGTCGAGACTGTCTATTCTAAAATAAGCTTGTTCTCATAATAACTCAATAACTACATTTGTTAAAAGTTGCATTAATGATTTATTTACACTCAAAAATACTCAACCTGGACCAATGAGCTTTACTCATACCTCATAGCATGTGCGTGTGCTTCTAGCACTGATTGGAGCGGAATTCATTGCTAGATGTCGAGCAACGCTACACCCATGTCTTTTTTACTAATTGATTCATGAATGCGGGATCGTCAACCAACATAACTTTTACGTTGCAAAGTGTACTTACAATCGCTGTCATCCAATGCCCGATAAAGAGACTAATAAAAGACAATCACGATACTGAAACAACCACAGGGCACTGATCGAGCCAATAGTAAGATAACTTGGCATAATAAAATCACCAGACAATAAACAGGTATCAGAATAACAATATAAAAGCCTAAAAAAATAAAAAGCCAAATTTGAAAGTATGATAGTGCATCCATATGAGAAATTATCTCAAGAACAAGTACACCATAAATGTAATCAATATTGAGTAAACTTCTCTCTCAAGCTAAGGGGAATCTTTTTTTTGGAATCAGCATTCCACATTATACATTAACAGTGAGTAATCTACCTGCACTTTTAGATTTAATAAGGTCAAATATATCGTTTAACAATGGTAGGATATAGAGCAAATGCACATGAGATTGTATAGTTTCTACAAATACATGGTAGAACCCAGCTATGGAACAACGCTTTTATACTTGTTCTTCATCTTGAAGTCACCATGAGGCCTTCCTCAAAGAGCTTTTCTCATACTTCATAGTTCGTCCAAGAGTAAGTCCTAGCAATAGATTGAGCGGAATTTATTGCTACATGACGAACAGCGCTACATCCATGTCGACATTGTCATGGATTTGGGATCGTTAACATCATAAATTAAACTGACAAAGCGCTCTAACAGTCATTGAATATACAAGGGAACCTGCATGTTTATCACCTTGCGCTTTTTTGTTTTCCAAAACATGTTTTTGAGGTAAAAGGTCAATAGTGTCATATCGATCTCCCTCATGCAAAGCTCTGTTCTTAGCTGATTTTTGCGTTCTATTACGATCACATTTGGTTATTTGTTCTCTATCAGTTTTAAACGTCTTTTTAGGTTTATTGTCTTCGAAATGTTTAGATTTTATCTCTACTGCTAAGACATCAGTTGTCGAAATACCATATGTAGAAACTAAATTTACAGTAATCTTGTTATTTTGGTATTTGTTACCACTGTTGCGGACTGTTAGTCCCCGAGGGCATCCACAAGCCCAGTAGTCAGTACATCGGTGCTGACCCGAAAGTCGATTTAATTAGGAAACTTGCAATTTCTAAATTTTTGATTATTTTGTTGAAAACTAAGGAGTATCTCCCTCATGCATAGCGGATTTTGGATTTTCTATCTAGATCGTATTGATAATTTGTTCTCTATCAGTCTTTACACACATTTCAGAATATGGATTTCCAATATTTTGATTTTATCGGCACTGAAGAGACATAAGTTGTCGAAATGCGCATATGCAGCATCCAAATTAACAGCAACTTCAGTATCATGTTACTTGTTCAATATATACAGTTATTGCTTTATATTATTTCAATAAAGATATCTAATATGTATATACGGTATACTGACTAATATATAGTCAAGCCCCATCTGCAAAAGATGCGGTCAACACTGTAAAAACATTTTTTCATTGTCTAGATTTTGCACTGATCCATCGAGATAAGACGGAGTTTGAAAACTGATGGATGGAACACTTGTGTCACTTGCACTGCTATTTATGAGCAATGAACGTCTAAAATCTGTGAAATTAATTTTTTTTTGAAGTATCATGTGCATGTCTACATCAGGAGAAAAATATATTCTACAAATTTATTTAGAATACGAATTCTAGTTTTGAAGAACTTGGAAATTAACAATCTGAATTAACATTGAGCTTTGATATCTAGGCAAATCTCAAAATCTCAAAATACAAAATTTGATGTATAAATGTATACATAACAAGATCTGATAAACAACATATACTGAAAGTTTGGTTGGAATCTGACTTACAGTTTTGAAGGAGTTCCATATTAACAAATTTATTACAAAATGAGCTATTTTAGCTCAGTGTACCTCTTAAAACTGTAAATTCAACAATTTACATATCAGATGCATAACTAGATCAGGTGAACAACATATCATGCAACTTTGGTTGGAATCTGACTTACAGTTGTGATGGAGTTGCAGGTTAACAAATGTTAAAGCATGGATAACAGGAAACAACTACAATGGCTGAAAATTTACATGCAATAATTTGCAAGGTAACTACACAAGAAAAACACGTATAAGACAAAAGATAAACGTAGACAACGATAGGAACTCGGGACAGCCGGACTTGGTACCGGCACTAGCAAAAGCCAGCAATAGGGTTAAACCGATTTATGGGTACCCAAACCTCCCCTTTATCTGTCCCGTTTCCCTATAGTATAAAACATAAATAAAACCCAATACAGGTAAACTACTAACTCCATGACCACAATCTTGAAAGGAGAAAAAAGACAATACGTAATTTTGAAAGATGGGTCAAGGGGTGCTCGCCGCTAAACTGCCGGCTAGCTCAAGGAGCCAAGTCTGCTGATAGAACACTGCTACGTATTCGTGTATTTTGACAGGACATTCTACATTGGCACTGGAATCAAATGACCTGAAGATTTTACAGGTATACTGCCGATGTCTACTGAAATACTAGTACATTATGATTCTTAACCAAACCATTCGGCCATTCGGAGAGTTTTTAGTTTGATTTTTCTCCCATAGTGTGACAGTGTTTTTTCAAGTTTGCGGTAAGAGAGTTAGTAGTCTGCCTGTATTTGGTTTCTTCTTATGTTTATTATACCATAGGGGACATGCACAAAGTAAGGTTTGGATAACCATATACCGGTTTAAACCTATTTATCTCTTTACTGTTGTTATTAATCTTGAAGTCAAGATGAGACCTTCAAAAATAAGCTTCACTCAAACTTATATAGGAAGTTCAAGATGGCCCTTAGCATCGGTTTGAGCGAAATTCATTGCTCGGTGTCGAGCATTTTTTCCCATTGATCCATGCATGCTGGATCGTCAACAAACATAAACTTAACTTGAAAGTGTTCTTACAATTGCTGTCATCCATTGCCCGACAATGGCCTTATGTGCATCTAAGCACGAAGAGGATTAAGTAAGTAAGTATTGCCCGACAAAAAGACGATCACAAAATTTAAACAAACACAGGGCACTCATCGAGCCAATAATGAAATCTTGGCATAATTAAATCATGAGACGTGGGCACAATAAACAGGTGGTCAAAATAACAATTTGATATTACAACAAATAAAAAAAATCAACAGGCGACACAATAAATATTGCTTTTTGAACAGAATCTTTCTCATCATTACAGTTTTCATTAAAAAAATTAATGTAGCTACGCACTATTGTCTCTTGTTTATCTAGAGGATTCCCCTAGTGTTTGTTTTTGTATTTGTCGGTGATTTTTGTGTGTGCTCCTTAGAGCTCACACTATATCTATGAAGCTTCTAGTCTTTCGGAACATATCGCTCTTTACTAATCTATATGCGTTGTTCCAAATAAAAGAAACGGGACAACACAAACCGAGGATTAAGATTTTGTCACTTATGTCCAAAACATACACTGTCTATAAATGGAGTCTATTTAAGGATTAATGATTACTAAAATCCGCGATAATAATTTGTTAAAAACAATTAATGAGAACTAAGGTATTGAAACTTGACTTAGACAATTTAGATTTTAAAGAAATAATGAAAAATAAAATAATGTACAAAATATATGTTGATAACGAATTCCATTTATTTATACTTCCCGAAATAAGAGCTCCAAAGTGTCCGGTGATAGTATTCCCCAGGGGTGCATATACACAAATATTCTACCAACAACGTTGATTAAATATTCTTAATGTCAATTTAGTTTTTGAAATATTCATGACAGTTGATCAACAGATGTTTGCCATTACATTCAGGCATCACGATGACAGAAACCTTAAATCAATCATTAATTAGTATTGTCATCAGCTGTTTTATGGGTTATCATTTAAAGTTTATTACGTTATTAACAGGTATCATACCACCATTGATTTTTCCCTATTTGTCTTTGTTAAATTGGTCATTTTCTGAGAACCATAGCACATTTACTGTCGTTTCAAATAAAGCGAAACTTCTTACCTAATTAATTAGATATATTATGAGCCTCCAAAAAAATTTTGAGGACAGCTTTCATTTAATATAAGAAAATGCCCTCCACCGGAACTACACTACTATCAAAAATCAACTTTCACCTTCACTGCTAACCCGTGAAATGGTCATGTCATTGTTTTCACACACAAAAATTTATTACAACTGATGTTCAGTATCACTACATTCCTCGGTTAATACCGTCAAAACTGAACATTATGAAAATGCAAAATTAAGGACTGAAATTTCAATAACTTGAATTTGTTAGCTATTTATTGCTTTTGTAGCAGAGTTTCCTCCGTAAAGATAAACATAATCAATCTCAAGGTTCATAGGTTCTTTATTCATCAAGACCCTACAATAACAATATAACAATAATAAATACCTTGAATTAATTCTATATTTAGGCATAAAACTATAAATACAAATACATACAGAAAATGTCTACAATTTTCTAGTTGTATCTCATTGTTAAAGACGATATATATTTTCTGTTCAATAAATGATGACGGTGTGTGACCATTATGTGTCATGTACATTTACTAATAAAATCCTAATAATGCATGCTGTTGTGAAATCAATAGTAGCGTAGCTAACATAGTAATTATTCGAATTACTATTCAAAATAAACAAAATGCAGTAAAAAATAGAATAACACAGCGAAGCAAAAAGCTGCATGCGTATTAAGCAGGCAAATACACTAAATCTTAGCCATAAGCAAAGCAAACTAAACTAAAGCAAATATTCAAAAATATACAAGTAAACCTACCTCGCATGAGGTGCAGAGGTCAAATAATAACCAAATATATTCTAGTCTCACAATCAGCAATACAAGTTTACATTTTCCACCTGAAGAGACAAATATTAAAATCATAACTAACTTGTTAAAATTATCCCGTCAATAATAAAGAAGTCGGTTGTCTCCCTTTTTCATTGACTTCAGTTATTTACATTTTATACTTTTAATTAAGCTTTAAAATCTGTATCACTCTCACAATCTTACTAAATAAAATTATGGTTTACATTTATTTAGTTGAAATTAAGGTTTTAAGTATCTTATTCAAAAATTGTAAAATTAAAATCATCTATTTAACTTTTATATCATTCATATTAAATTTCAAGTATATATATTTAACTCAAATTTAATATTTATATCAGCTATCATACTCTCATTCACAGACTGGCACTCTCATTTTTCATACTTCTCAAATCATTCATTCAGGCCATTAATAAAAAATATTATTTGTAAATTAGTAGAATATGAGAGAAACTGACCTCCATAATAAGAATAACATATCCAGATGAGAAATATCCAATATCAAAACATTAATGAAGAAAACTATCATAGGACTCAAAATGGCTACTGCTTTCTCCAAAAGTCTAGAGTCAATTGACCAGAAACAATAGAAGGGGACAAAGGATTCCCGCCTAAAATTTGACATAGACCTGACCCAAGAAACTAACCAATTAAAACAGTAATAGTCATATATTCAAAAGCTAATGAATAAAATTACTCTGGCATGACTGAAATTAGAAATAGATTAATGAAGCAGACTATAGTAATTCTGGAATAAAGCTAACAAATATATAACTGGATATTTTCTACAAAATAAACAAAATTATTTAAAATATAGTAATTAACTAAAAAAATAATTTTAACCCTAAAATCTGACTCTACCACACACTCCCCCGGGCAGGTAAATGACGTCCCGTCATTTCCTTAGTGGTGGTTCAGGATATCCAGAATAGTACGAGCTGCATCTCTCTGTAACCCTGCAAACAAAGGAGTATTAGCTAAAGCAGAAATGCAGTCGACTTTCTGTAGCCATTCTGGTGTTGAAGGTGGTGAACTGTATGTTGTCGATACAGCTGACTTGCTGGTATCATACTGGCCAGAGTCGAGCCAAGCAGGTGGTCTTCGCTCTCTTCCTGACCTTCTGACAGGAACCGGTGATGCTTGTTCAACTTCTTGCTGCTGGTCATCTTCAACAGGTGGATTATCCTGTGGTATATCAGCATCAACTCTATCAAAATTGTCGGAAGCGCTCCCTATATCACTGGTTTCCTCTTCTGACCCTTCAATAACTTCAGGTTGGGCGTCCCCATTCGAAGAAGAAACATCATGTACTGGGTCATCTTCTGAAGTTGGGTCCTGAGTGGGTGTCTGTCCACTGTCAACTTCTACCCTTTCCAGTACATAAGTAGCAACAGATTCATCATCCGAAGAAGTATCATCCGAATCATCTGATGCTGACCGGTTGTCAAGTCGCTGTCGAGTTCTTGGTCTTGGAACTGGTCTTGGTTTGGGAATTGGTGTTGGATCATCCCTTATATAGCTGATTGGTAGCAACAAGTTTCTGTGGAGATGTTTTGTTCTACCCTGTCCATCTTCTCTGACAACTGAAAATACTGGAATGTCCATGTTTGGCTGGTCTATCACAACATAAGGAACATCCTCCCAAATATCTGCCAGTTTGTGTTTATCATCATGGGAAACAATCTTTACTAATACTCTATCTCCTGTCTGTATGGTCGCTCCACGGACTTTGTTGTCATACGTTGCTTTCTGTCGGGTCTGAGCCTGTCTGGATGCATCAGCTGCCAATCTGTAAGCATGGGATAAACGATCTCGAAGGTCCTGGACATACTTACCTGATGGCTGCTTAGTTTCCTTCTTCAGACCAAAAGCCAAATCTATAGGGAGTCTTGGATTGCGACCAAACATCAGGAAATATGGTGCGACGCCTGTAGTCTCATGTCTCGTACAGTTGTATGCATGGACCAGTGGATTCACATATGCTTTCCAGTTAGTCTTCTGGTGATGGTTCGGTGTCCCAAGCATACTAAGTAAGGTACGATTAAATCTCTCGCACATTCCATTTCCCATGGGGTGGTAGCAGGTAGTGCGCGATTTCTTCATACCAGTCAGGGAACATAGCTCTTTGATGACACGGCTTTCGAAATTGGCACCCTTGTCCGAATGGATACGCTGCAGAATGCCATAATGGACGATGTAATTGTCGAAAAGTGCCTGTGCTGTTGTCCTGCCTGTTTGATTCTTGGTAGCAACAGCCTGAGCATATCTGGTGAAATGATCAGTTATAACTAGAATGTGTTGTTGTCCTCCTTTAGATTTCTCTAGAGTCAGAAAATCTAAGCACACAAGTTCTAGTGGAAATGTCGTTCTGATGTTCACCAATGGAGCCCTCTGATTGGCAGGAGTTTTCCTTCTGACGCATCTACCACACTGTGATATCCACTCCTTTACCTGCTTATCCATTCCTGGCCAATAGAAGCGGTCACGCAGAAGTGAAAGCGTTCTATCATTGCCTAGGTTGCCCATGTCATTGTGGAGGGATTCCAATACTGTGGTGACATGTGATGTTGGCAAGACAAGTTGGGAAGTCACAGTGTCGTCTATCTCTACATCACGGTACAGGATACCATCTTTCAGGTGTAAACGGCCAAACTGTCTGAGTAGTGGTGTTGGTCCTACTTCAGCTGTAGTTGGCTTTTTTCCTGACCGGACATAATTCATGAAAGGTCCTATAACTGGATCAGTAGACTGTGCTTTGGCCCAATCAATGATGGCATCTTCAGGCAGTGAAGTTTCTTCATCATCATCATCTGGTGGAACTGCTGATGGATCTACAGCTAAACTTTCAGCATAGGCTTTAGGTAGAACAGAGTTTCAAATAGCCTCTACAGTGTCCATATTGATGTTTTCTGTAGTCGAATCATTGTCTTGTGGAAGTCGACTTAGGGTATCTGCATCTGAATTTACAAATAATATTTTATTATTTTATTAAAAAAAATAATTTTAACCATAAAATCTGACTCTACCACACTTTAATACAGTGTATACTGTATTTTGCAGTGACAAGAATGCAATTAAGTATGGAAAATAAAATTTACAGTCATTCTGGTATGGATATATCAGGTTTTGTCTTTTTTTCTGAAAAAAATCCATCGCACCAATGTTTCAGCTCCAGTGTGATAATAAAAAGCTTTTAAGGTCCAATTTGGCTAAAAGATGTGAATTTGGACCTAACTTGATGGTTTTGTACCAAAATAAACAAGACAAAGACAATTTCTAATTTTTGTGATTTTTCACTTAAAGGTATCATACCACCATTGATTTTCCCCTATTTGTCTTTGTTAAATTGGTCATTTTCTGAGAACCATAGCACATTTACTGTCGTTTCAAATAAAGCGAAACTTCTTACCTAATTAATTAGATATATTATGAGCCTCCAAAAAAATTTTGAGGACAGCTTTCATTTAATATAAGAAAATGCCCTCCACCGGGACTACACTACTATCAAAAATCAACTTTCACCTTCACTGCCAACCCGTGAAATGGTCATGTCATTGTTTTCACACACAAAAATTTATTACAACTGATAGGAATAAAATAAAGATTTTTTTGGGTACCTAAGATGTTCAGCTTTCAAACAGTATGCAGGTTAATTACATTGGATACAGAACTATTTCAATCATCCCATAGAAATACCCATACTCCATTGATAAGTACTATTTTAACATACAACCTTTGGCGGACGAATTTCCTTTTGGTGGTATGATACCTAACAGCAACTCTCATGTGTTAGTGTTTAGAATTTGTTATATTTGTGTTTATACATCTTATAACAAAAAGTTGTATTTATAATCATCATATTGTTTTCTATTGTCCCATGAATTGTTATTCCATGTGTGAGACAAAACCAAACAAACAAACAAAAATATATTAACTACAAACAAACAAACAAAATGACATGCAATATATGTTTTGTTAAAATTGATAAAAGTAGATTAGGAATTTAAGTATTGAATATTTGTAATGTGATTAATTGAGTCTTATGTTGTTTTGTTCCGTGATTTTTTTGTAATAAAACATTGAGAATAGGATATCATATAGACTATAAGCACTACCTAACCAGATAAAAACAAACGAATAGTAGAATTAAGAATTAGTAGCTGAGGCATATGTATAACCCCGCATTGTAAAAACAGCAGAGAAGGTTCGTCACACTTTTGTTGGTTTAGGTTCTATTATGAGTAGAAATGATTTCCAATTTGGAAAGTCTTTAATTTGTACTGGTAGTTTGTAAGATATATTGAGATCTGTTTTCCAATGCTAGATTTTACTAAAAAATATGGACTCATATCTCAAAGTAAATTCAAGACAATTACTAGATCCTTGCATAAAAAACATTAATTAAAGTTGTCTAAAATTTCAATTATTTTCAATAATTTTGTAAATAAATAATTTGATCATGGTGCCAGTTGAACATTTTGATGTGACAGTTCTTAAAAATAAAAAAAAAAAAAATCCCCTGAAATTCATGAAAAAAAGTCAAAATCGCCCAAGTACCCCCTTCTGAAAATCAAACTGTTCCCTACAGTTATTTTAAATATGGGTACCTACAGTTATTTTACATATGTTTTTTTTGTTTGCATGCGGATATATATTATAGGTATTTAGTTATTTGTTATCGATGCCTCTGCTGGAGGACTGTTAGTCTCTGAGGGTGTTCACCAGCCCACTTCGGTGCTGACCCGAAAGCCGATTCCAGGGGTATATACAGACGTGACACTGGAATGGGCCTGTTTTTACAGTTGTAAACAATATGAATGGATAGTAATTTAGATATCATATCAGTGGGTCGGAAATTAACAGCACATGGCCGGAATCTCTACTGGTTGCTGAAATATAATCAGGCATTTATCATTAATTGACGTTTAAGAACATTCCTGATGTGGAGTAATGTTTTTCTTATTCCTACTACACATTTTTACTGTACAGTTGGGTTGGTTATTTTTTAAATGGGTCGATATTTTGTCTGGGGAACTATATGAAAGGGGGTATTTTCAAAATGGAAGCGGCAGGCCTGTACCCAATTCCACCTGAAGTGACACGCACCCCCCCCCACCCCCTCGTTGCGCATATGCAGAAACAAAATTCACAATAACCTAGGTATTTAGTTATTTGTTGAAATATTTAATGGAGTGCATGTTATTGTTTTATTGCAATTTTCTGTCATTGTGGATGTTTACTGTTATCTTTCCATGTTTTTCTTTACTAAGGCAAGCAAATGAAAAGAAATTATAACTGTGTGCACTAAAATCGTATTAAAATGGGGATAACTATTCCTGTTCAAAGTAAGAACCATTTTCTGGTGGTTTTCCTTTGTCTTATTTGCCTCTTGGGCCTTGTCTCTTGCGGATTATATTCCATTATTTTGATATTACTCCAATTAAGCTTTATTGAGCGTATATACACAATACTAGTAAACAATATCTCAAACACATGGTAAAACTACAATGGAACAACATATAGCTGTGAGTTGTTTAACAATTCGCAATTATTTATACGTCAAAGAAAATTCATGACGGTTGCTACATCCATTAAAAAGAAAACATTTTAAAAAAGTCAAATACAAGTTGTCTAAGAGATGAGTTTCAGAGTATCTTTAGCTTGTGTATAAATCTAAACCAGTTAAATTAAATTAATCGAGCTTCTTTGTCTAGATCATCATTCATCTTAAAAAAAAAACAAAACAAAAAAACTTCTAATAATGTTATGCGTGCAGATTCTGTAGTAGGACAAGTATTTAAGGCAGGACTACAGATGGACAGCACCTACAATAACATAAGTTCTCATTCATCTGTACATAAAAACCACATGTTTTTAGTTTTACGTGCACCAGTCTCAAATATGAATTCGGAACATTATTTGACATCGGATTATCTACATTACATCAAAAATAACGTCAAATGAAACGCTAATCAACTATTGAAAGGAAAAGGTATACAACTCACTATTTGCACAGTTTTTGCCCTTAAATGAACGTTGACCCCCCCCCCCCATTCTATTTCATATTTTCAACAATAAAACAATTATTCTGAAGTCGGAGATTTATACCCTGCAGACACCTTGATTTATAGCTTAAAACACATTACATTTTATCTTATGATGTACAAAAGCTGAGCTGACATATTGCATTTCTTTTTTACAAGAAAGCAACTTGTCTAGATTTTTCATAGTACATGTAATGACTAAGGCTCAAAAGTCCAATCTGGTGGTGTTTTGAAAGTATTGATTAATTGATTATTTATTTAGCAAACCCTCTGAATTTAGACTATTTTATATTCTTGCTTTGGAATGGTAATCACACCTTCCATTAAATAAAGGTTCACTTGTCCACTTTTGCCACAGACTGAATTGTATGATAGAAGTAAAGGCTTTGAACAATCTAAAACATCAACAAAAACAAAACTTTTGCCCATCTACATGACTTTATACATAAGAAGAAAATTAGTGGATATAAAATGATTCCCTTACCTTCGTCACAAACATCAGTAAACAGCAGCTTATTTCCAAAAGGGCAAATGGACACATTTCATTATTTCGACCACAATTACTGACTAACTAGCAGTTCTCATCCTCGTTTTCACGGAGATATTCTTAAAAATAATTTTAAAAAATGATAAAAATCCAGAAAAACTGGGACGTAACTTACATTCTTTACGTGTTAGGGTATTTCGAGAGGACATTTTAAATTGGCTTAGGGATCCAATGACCTGCAAATTTTATAGGTATACTGCTGATGTCTACTGAAATACATGATGATCTTAACCATTCGGAGTTTTTTTTTTTAGTTTAATTTCTCACATAGTGTGACAGTGTTTTTTTATAGATTGTGGTAAGGGAGTTTACCTGTATTTCAACTACAGGTTGGTTTTATTCACATGTTTATTATACTATAAGCGACATGGAAAAGGGGAGGTTTTGGGTACTCATAAACCGGTTTAAGCCTACCACTGACTTCTGCTATTGTTGGTACCGAGTCCGACTGTTCCAAGTTCCTATCGTTGTTACCATTTTTCCCATGTCTTATGTTTCTTTATGTTTCTTGTGCAGTTTACTGTGTTCAGCAATTGTTTCTATCTTTGTTTACATTTGTCTTTTTATTGGTGTATTTCTTGTACAGCTTTCTCGTAGATTGTGGCATGTGGTTGAGATTTTCGGCCATTGCAGGTGTTTCCAATTAACTTTTGTGTTCGGCTTACTCCTTGAAAAACGAGTGAGGTAACCTATTGTCTTAACTAAAATTTTCAAGTGAATTTTATAACTTTCAATGGCAGAAAAATAAGAAAATCTATCCTTTTGTTTTCAGTTCCCCAGACTACCTCCATACCTCAAGTCTGTTGAAAAAAAGTCTGAAAGTTTCGTTTTATTTTCGGTTAGTAATATATGACATTTAAGATAAAAAAAAAAAAAAAAAAAAAAAAAAAAAAAAAAAAAAAAAAAAAAAAAAAAACGGGAAACGTTTTCGAAAAGGATTTTTGTGAATCTTCGACGGTCATATGAAGAGACGTAAGCCCCTATTGCGTTTGCGTAAGCGATGACTATGATCAAACCTGTACACGCATTGAATTTGTAAATTTTTGCAATATTTATGTTACAACTTGTAAACGTATTTTTATTACTCCTTTGAGCAGTTTGGTTTGACATTCTCATAATATACAGCTCATTCATACTATCCAAATGAAAAGTCCATAAAAAAAAGAAACAAAATTGGAAACATCTTAATCTTTTGTAGAGAATCACACTTAAATAACTACACTGTTTTTATTTACAATGGTAAAAGATCATTGACAAATACAGCGACGATAATGGTTACAGGCTAATCAGTGATCATGGTAGACATTCCTCAATTTTAGAAACGTTACCATATATAACAAACTGTCTTATCTCTTATCATTTATAATATTATATATTAAGTTACTATTGAAACATAGTTATGCAGTTTGCAGTACTTAATATATCTTTTGTTGTTCTATTATTTTTCTTTGTGAAGGTAAATTTGGCAGAAAAGCGTTTGCTGTTAACCGATCCCGATGTTCTTGCAAGTCGATTACAACACTTAGAAAACACACAGCGACAATTACTTCAAGTAATAGGACAACTGAATAACACTGTCCTAGGATTACAGTCAGAAAACAGTAAACTTAAACAGACCGTTTCTTCATTGGATGGTAAGTGAAGACAATACGAATTAGTGGAAGACAGAGTATTTTAGCTAGATTCATGGTAAGGGGACCATTGAGAAAAAAAACTATCATGTAGTATTTTTTTCATTCTTCAGTGGTCTGTGAAAGGTAAATGTTACCTGAAATACGCTTTTGTATTTGAGCTTTAACACCCCTTATTATAAGGCATGATATTTGACTTTTTGGCTCGTCCGCGACGAAAGTTGCGGAAAGCGAGACATAAGCGTGCAAAGTATGACGGCGACGACAACAGCTAGATAAACTCAATACTTTGATGTAGGAACATTTAATTTGGTCCATGGGTAGCTTACAGCAAATCCTGTCTGGGGACACAAAAGATTTATATCTTACGATTCAGTTCGCAGATAAAATTCTTTGTGATCAGCTCTGTTTCTCAATAAATACAAGTGGTAGGTCAAGGATATTTGATGTATAGGTTGGTGTTGGTTAGTACTAACAGACTACAACATAGTTTTTGACCTTGACCCTAGTGACCATGTGAAATTTTTCATTTTTTGGTAACAGCTATAAGTGATAAGTTAGTGATATTTTGTATATAGCTTGGTCTTGGTGAGTACATGGTAATTTGTCGTATTGATTTTGACAAGACATTGATCTCAATTTCACGGTCTAGTGCCTATATTAAGGTTTTGTGATGAAGTCTAACCTTCTATAACTACGAGTAGAAAGTCAATGATATTTGGTATATTGCTTGGTCTTGGTTAGTATATGATAGTCTGCTATATGGCTTTTGACCTTGATCTCAATTTTATGGTCTAGTAAATATGGTTAAGTTTTTCTGATTTGACCAATTTCTCAATAACTGTAAGTGGTAGGTGAGTGACATTTTGTATATAGCTTGGTCTTAGTCTGATTCTTAATGGCTTTAAGTGGTTAGTCAATGATATTTTGTATATAGCTTGATCTTGGTTAGTAAATGAGAGTCTAATATATAGCTATAAACTTTTACCTGAATTTCATTGTTTAGTGAACATGATTAAGTTTATTTGTTGAACTGTAAATAGTAGGACAATGGTTCTTGGCATGCGGGCTATTCTTGAGTTGTACTACTTATCTACGATATGGCTTTTGACCTTGACTTAAATTTCATGGTGAAGTGAATATGGTAAAGCTTTTCATTTTAGAGCTGATTCCGAATAACTTTAGTTGGAAGGACAATGATCTGTGTTAGGTTGATGTTTAATAGCACCATATGATTTATGACATTCGCTTTTTTCATGGTCTAGTGAACATGTTAATATTTTTTTGATTATGTCTGTTCTTCTGAAATTATTTATGATAGGTCAATGATATTTTGGATGTGAGTTGGTTTCGTGTAGTTCATGACAGTCTGCTGTATCAATTATGTCTGTGACCTCAATTACATGGTTAAGTAAGCATGGTTAGTCAGTTAGATTTTTCACATCAATCTTAGCGGCCAAGAAGAGACGGGCGAGATATATATTGGTTTCTATGCTTGTTATGTTTAATGTATCTTATATAGCTGTGTAACTTCAGTTTTCTGTCATGACATCATATTTCAGCTGGCATATGCCTCTGTTGTAATAGAAATATCACTGGCAGATAAATAAGCTTAAATGTACCATCTTGATTAAGATTCCACAGTAGTCATGTTTTACAGTATTTACATTAAACAAAAGAAACTAGACGATTCCAATATGTGAACTGATTTAATGATATCGAATTGATTTTGCTTTAATGTTTCGTAAATGAGTTTTCTTTTATCTCAGCAGCACCGTTTTACAAACGCCCTTTTAAAGTAGCACTACCGTTTGCCAGTTTATCTAACATGATCGTTTTAATAACTACATTGTTGTTAATTTTATACGGTTATATTTATTTTCTGCTAGAAATGTTTATATTAAACGGATAATGGTCAGGCTTTTCAAATACTATGGAAACTTCGTTACAAATAATAATAAATATATTGTTTAATTAGCAAACGAATACTCGAGAAAAATAGCGGAATAATACCACGGAGACACATTAACAGCTAAAGTTTGTTTATTGTGTACTGTATTGGACTTTCCGACCGTAATCGACAAGTTCAACACGGCGGGTGTCTTGTATGAAGCAGGAGACGCTTACTCTACGTGATCTTATTGGGTCTTTGTTATTCATCTGTATATATGTCTTCATTTTCTTTTCTGTGTCGTTCTCGTGTAATGTCTTTTTTCTTGTGTTTTGGATGTTGCCACTGTCCTTGGATTAATCGTTTTTTGCCGACTGTTCGGTTTTCACTTACTCTATACATATTGCTGAAACCTTTTAAAAATTCGTAAAGGTTCCTCTGAACCTTGTATCTCGCCTACTAAGTTAGGTGTCATTATAATCGGGACTATGCTAACATCTATATATTTTCTTTATTTTGTATGAAACAAGTGATCTATGAATTTCTAAAACACAGTAGTTTCTTTAAGCAGGAAGTTATTTACAAAGTAAGTGAGAACCAAACCGTCAGTCAAAAGAACGAACAATCCATGGACAAAAGCTTCTTTGTAGAATCCCAACCAAAACATATCGTGTCCTTAAGAGTTAAGCTGTTATGCTTTGTAATTTCAGGTTACCAAAATTAGGTATCAAATGTTTTTGCAATTCAGTTCTTGAAAATGATTTGTTTTCACTTAAATGTATACAACAGAATGGTTCCTACGGAAAATTCCAAGAAATAATAGTTACTGGTCTTGAAGAATGAAGGATAAAATACCAAAATTGAATTAAATTTTTTTTTATCATTCAGTTGACTGTTTTCTTTAAGAGCTTCAGGAAATTCCAATCAAATATGTTTCCAATTCAGTCATTGAACATGACTGTTTCACTTCCATGTTTTCAAAAGTATATGATTGCTAGACAGAAATACAAAATTTCAAAACTAACAGATCTGGAAAGGTTTCAGGAAATTCAGAAAAAATTGGAATCAAACATTTTTGCAGTTCTGTAATTGAAAATGAATGTTTTCACTAAAATGTTTTAAAAAATATATATGATTGCTTGCAAAATTCCTAAAATTAACAGGCCTGAGGAATTCCGGGAATTTTACCAAAATGGAATGAAAATGAATATTTTCATAACAATGTCTTTAAAGAAGAATAATTGCTAGACAAAATTCAAAAAAGTCTAACAGTGTTTGGGGTAATTTACCTAGAATCCGAATGAAGAATTATTGTAAATTCATTCAAACAAATGTTTCTTAGTTGCAATTCCATTCAGAAAACATTGTTGCTAAGATGAACTGAAAAAATACTTACCTTGGATAGCTTCAAATATAATGACCAAAGTTGGAACCCTGTTTTTTTAAAATTTTTTTCGTGTTCAAAATTATGTTTGGTTTCAAAGAATTGTTTTACTATATAAATGTATAAAAAAAAGGTGCAAAAAATATTGGTCTTTGATATTTTTAGGAAATTTAACAAAGTTGGAACCGGAAATCAAAATTTTAAAATGTTGTAAATATCCGCACATTCTATGAAGCAATGTCCAGTTTGAATGAAATTCCATAATTACACAAACGCTTAATTTATTTTCTAATGACTTTTATCTTAGTATTGACGTTGAAATTTTTCAGCAAAATACTAAATAAGAATACGCAAAAATACGAAAAAACATGAGGTTATTTAATTAACATCATCTAAAATACAAAAATACCGATGATGCATAAAAACAGTAAATTTCGTTATGCTGTACACTTGTTTCAATAAGTAACCTCTCATCAGCAGCATTGGGATCAAGTAATATGGAAAGCCATAATCCAAAAAAAAGTAAGAAAAGAAGTACTCATTACCAAAAATACCGAGATAGGAAACCAAATACAGTAATAAGGACAAATACCGTGTGCTATACAAGGCATGAAGCCATAGTATTTTGAAGGGGTTGGATTTTCGATAAAAACAGTAAATTTCTATAAACGCAAGGTAAATTTTCATGTCCGACAAGTCTGACTATTGGACTGGTGAATACCCTCGGGGACTTCTGATCCACCAGCAGTGGCATCGGTCTAATGGTTTTAAAATACAAAAATACCGAAGTTGCATCATGAACAGTAAAATTTTGTTATGCTGAAACGTGTTTCAAGGAGTAACCTCTCATCGGCAGCATTTGAATCAAATAATATGGAAAGCCATATTCCAAAAATAGTAATAAAAGAAGTGCTCATTATCAATAATACCGAAATAGGAAGCCATATACAGTACTAAGGATATCTATCGTGTGCCATACGAGGAATGAAGCCATAGTATTTTAAGGGCTTGGAATTTTGATAAAAACAGTCAATTTCTATTAACGCAAGGTAAATTTTCATGTCCGACAAGTCTGACTATTGGACTGGTGAATACCCTCGGGGATCTCTGGTCCACGAGCAGTTGCATCCATCCAATGGTTTTAAATACAAAAAATACCGATGTTGCATAAAAACAGTTAACTTTGTTATGCTGTACACGTGTTTCAAGGAGTAACCTCTCATCAGCAGCATTGGGATCAAATAATATTGAAAACCATAATAAAAAAATAGTAAGAAAAGAAGTAAAATTACCAAAAAATACCGAAATAGGAAGAAGCCGAATACGGTATTAAGGACATCTACCGTTTGCCATACAAGGAATGGAGCCATAGTATTTTTAAGTTTTGACTACTTTTTACGATATTCCAATACGATTTAATAGCCATATTCCACTTATGCATAAAATTTAATCTGTGGGTTGAAATTCCTTTTTTTTTGCAAAAAGAAGAAAAAAAAGAAAGAAAAAAAGTCCAAATACAGAAAAGTATGGAAAACTAAAAGAATAAATTTCAAAATTTTGTACTAGAGGTAATTTTCCGATCATTTTTTGCTTCTTCCCAGTTTTTTTTTATGAAGATGGGTTAATCAACTGTATTCAAAGCCTAATCAACTTTAACTTGTTGGATAAAATTTTATTTTCTTGAGCAAAAAAAAAAAAGACAAAACAAAAACAAAAATACCAAACAAACAACCCCCCCCAACCCCCAACCCCCCCAAAAAAAACATCTCAACAAAGAAGAAAATATGTAGCAGAATACTTTTTTTTCTAAACTATAAGTTTTCTTGTTGAATTCGAAGACAGGTGTTCTCATTATTATCCAGTTTATAAATATTAATGAAATCTAAAGCAACATATTTAGCAAAACACTTTTTAGCTCACCGGGACGAATGTCCGGAGAGCTATTGTCATACCCCCGGCGTCGGCGTCATCAAAACTTTAACCTGGCTTGTGGAATTGAGACCTGAATAGCTAGGATGTTGATATTTGGTATGTGACTTCCTTGTGATGAGAGCTTTCTTCTGGTACTATACTTGTAGACATTTTGACCTTGACCTTGCCCTTGGGGCAATTTAAAAAAAAAACTTTAACCTTGCCTCTAGAAGGTAGGCTTTTAGTGGTAGGGTGTTTATATTTGGTATGTAACTTCCTTATGATGAGTGTTTTCTAGTGGTACCAAATTTGTAGACATTTTGACCTTGACCTTGCCCTGAGGGCAATTTTCAAAAAACTTTAACCTTGCCTCTAGAAGGTAGGGTTTTAGTGCTAGGGTGTTTATATTTGGTATGTAACTTCCTTATGATGAGAGCTTTCTTGTGGCACCATACTTGTAGACATTTTGACCTTGACCTTGCCCTGAGGGCTATTTTTAAAAAAAACTTTAACCTTGCCCATAGAAGGTAGGCTTTTAGCGGTAGGGTGTTTATATTTGGTATGTAACTTCCTTATGATGAGTGCTTTCTGGTGGTACCAAATTTGTAGACATTATGACCTTGACCTTGCCCTGAGGGCAGTTTTTTAAAAACTTTAACTTTGCTTCTAGAATTAAGTTGTTTAGTGGTAGGGTGCTCATATTTGGTATGTTACGTTCTTTTAATGAGAGCTTTCTAATGGTACCATATTTGTAGACTTTTTGACCTTGACCTTGGCCTGAGGGCAATTTTTAAAAAAAATTAACTTTGCTTCTGGAATTCAGTTGTTTAATGATTGGATGTTTATATTTGATATGTGACTTTCTTGTGAAGAAAGCTTTCTATTACTTTCGAATTTATTGTGCATTGAGGTTACTGGAATCCCCGGCGAGCTATGTTGTCTTCTGACAACTCTTGTTTAGGTGAAATTTAAGTATTCTGGTTTGATATTCAAGGCAAACCAAAAGCTCCATTATCCATTAAAACCCATTTTAGACTACGGTAGGGGTTCCCCTAACAATCTTAGTGTTATAGGTAATTAAATATTGTAAGATATTCTATGATGCATTGTATTCATTGTGTTTTTTATAAGGCCTTAATATTTTGAAATTTGTTTGTCCTATTTATGTAATTTGTGTGCAATAAACAATGTCAAGGTTATTTCACCGTAGAATTTTCTGGAACCTTGACTTTAAGTATTTTATAATTGGAATATTCTGGATTTTTCAGTTAAAAATCATATTAGTCATGTTATTGTCAGTTAATGGAGGGTTTTCCGGATGTTTCTTTTTAAAGATCATTCTGAAAATATTGTATGTCTAAATATAAGGCAGCAAAAAGGCTACAGGCAGTCAGTTTAATTAGTTTATACAGAATTATTACGCACATCTTTTGTATTGGGAATCGACATCTGTTATTGTGAATTTATTTTAAGGATATAGTTAGGGCTATAAGGAATATTCATCTGAACATTTACTGGTAGACTTCAGAGGAATATTCATTTGTATATACATTATCAAACTTTATAATTGTCAGATGAGTCATTAGTATACTTTTAAATACTTTACATTTAATTTGCTATTTTTTTTACTTATTAAACAGTTAATCTGAGCCAAAGTTGTTATATATTGCTAACTTAAATTTAAAGGTCATTTTCAAATTAACATTTTGCAGGGGCTGACCTTAAAATCTAGTTTTTACACATTGATTAACTATTGAAAAATTGTAGCAAAAGAATTTTATTCCTTAAAATTTAAATGTTTTTGTCTGGTTTCCAGGACAACCGAAAGCTTCAATATCCATTACAATTCATTGTCAGCTTACTGTTTAAAAAAGAAAAAATAGAAATAAATAAATAAAGAAGGGCAGGTCCATCCCTAATCATCTAGGTAATACATATTGCTGAAATCAAAACATTTCCCTTATAATTTAGTTTCTACATGTTGCTTCAATCGTAAAAAATGTAGCAGAATACGTTTTGTGTAATTTCAGATTTCAGAATTAATAAGCCCAATTATCCATAATAGCCCATTTTAGCTCATCATTAATAACATGGACAGGGGTTTCCTTCATAATCAAGTTAATACATTTTGATGACAGCGATTGTAAGAATACTTTGCCAGTTAAGTTTATGTTTGCTGACGATCCCGCATCCATGGATCAAAGGGAAAAAGGCATGGATGTAGCGTTGCTCAGCAATTAGCAATGAATTCCTCTCAAACCGGTGCTAGGGAAAGTCTTGAACTTGCTATGAGGTATGAGTATTGTTCATCGTTGAAGGCCCCATGGTGACTTCAAGATGAAGAACAACAATAAAAGTGTTGTTCCATTGCTTGGTTTTACCATGTATTTGTAGAGATTTAGTCTCATTTGCATTTACTCCATATCCCTTCATTGTTAATATTGCTGAAATCATAATGTTTGAAAAAAAATGCTCACTGAAAGGTATGTATGGTTGCTATGTAGAATGCAAAAATAATTTGTATCTATGCTTGTTACAAAATCATACCAAACAATGATGTTATTTGGTCATTTGCGCATTTCCAATTTTTGGTCTCTTTTGGCCACTAATAGCTCGGAAATAAGAGGAAAAAATCTGATGTGTGTGCGCTGTGTAAACATTTTGAGAGGTATCCATTGCCAAAAAAAAAAAGAACTGCATCAGAGTCATTACAATTAAAAAAAATGCGCGATCTGCTCTTTGGAGCCAATTAATCTCCTGAACATGCATAAAGAAATGTTAACATACTCCGGATTGAAAATTTCCCCAGGAGCATATTAATACTAGAGGCTCACATGAGCCTGTATCGCTCACCTGGTCACTGGTTTTATTCATTGTCACCTATAGACCACCCATTCATACTATAAATCAGTTCAGCAGATGTTACATTTTCATTCTTGGATGAGGTACAAACTAAAAATCACAAACTGGAAGGGATCACTCAAAGACAATTGTAACCAAGTTTGGTTCCAATTGGCTCAGTAGGTTCAGAGGAGAAGACATTTGAATGCATTTCCCATAGAGTCCCTATGTTAAACTATGTTCCACGCTGGCGGCCATCTTGGATGAGGTAAGAACGTAAAAATCACAAACTTTAAAGGGGACCACCCAAGGACTATTGTGACCAAGTTTGGTTCAATTTGGCTTGGTAGTTTCAGAGGAGAAGATCTTTGGATACATTTCCCATAGGGTCCCTATTTTAAACTCTGTTCCCTGCTGGCGGCCATCTTGAATGAGGTATGAACATAAAAATCACAAACTTTGAAGGAAAACATCTAAATACTATTGTAACCAAGTTTGGTTCCAATTGGCTCAGTGGGTTCAGAGGAGAAGACATTTGAATGCATTTCCTATAGAGTCCCTATGTTAAACTGTGCTGCACGCTGGCAGCCATTTTGGATGAGGTACAAACGCAAAAAACACAAACTTTAAAGGGGACCACCCAAGGACTATTGTGACAAAATTTGGTCCCCATTGGCTCAGTGGTTTCAGAGGAGAAGATCTTTGAATGCATTTCCCATAGGGTCCTATGTTATACTATCTTCCCCGATGGTGGCCATTTGGATGAGATGCGAACCTGCTGGACATATGTAGAAATTGTAGTTCTGGAAAACCTCAACACTTTTGCATTTCACATTTAAACTTTATCTCACAGTTTTTGAAATAAAAGTAAACACGTTCAAAAATTGTGCAAAATCAAAGAAAAAGCGGCAATAACTCCTATGTGGGGGTGTCAGATTTTCTTCAAAATTGCAGGACATGTAGATCTTACTATGCTGACCATTTTTGTTATACAAACTTCACTTTTATCTTCTATCAATTTCAATATATAAGACCAGAAGTAACGAAAAACTGAAAATTTTACAGAAAAGGGGCAATAAATCCAAGACGGGTAAACAGATATTCTCCAAAATTGCAGGGCAGGTAGATCTCATCATGCTGATTATTTTTACTTCAGTCAGAATTTTGATATCTGTAATGGCTTTCGAGTAATTTGCAGAAAACAACAATTTACCCCCATGTTCTATTTTTAGTAACAGCGGCCTTGTTGTTTGGTCTACGGACATAAAAATCATAAACTTGAAAGAACATACCCTTGCAATGATTCAGGCCAGGTTTAGTTAGTAATGACCGAGTAGTTTCAGAGGAGAAGCTCTTTTAATAAAAGTTAACGGACGGACGACGGACGCCGAGTGATTGCAAAAGCTCACACGACCTTTGGTCAGATGAGCTAAAAAACGTCATAATATATATGATTTATTCTACAGCAAAATAAATTCCATATATTTGAGTAAGAGCTATATTTATTAGTCATAACACGACAAAAAACTTAGATCTGCAGCGACAGTCATCATGCATTAATGATTGGCACTCAAATCATATATTTGGTGGCAAATGATCCTGTTACCATCCTTGATTAAAATATACTTAATTTGTGAAACTGTTTTCCAGTAACAGCATTTTTCATGCTTTTCCCATAGGTTGAATATTTTAAGAAATAAAATCGACATTTTTGGATTTCCGATCAGCACCAGTTTCTCAAATTTGAATCAACTCATGCTAATGACATTGTATGTCAGGTTTGGGTTGTCGATAACTGAAAAATGTGCTCGGAACAGAACTTACATAACGCAGCACAAAAAATATCAAACCCGGTGTGTATAGATGCATCATAAGGAGATGATGTGTTGCGTACCTAATCTAGAACACCATGACCTTGACTTTGACCTTTAGGATAATAAAACCGTGTCCGTGTCGTGGCCAAACCAGAACTTTTGTACCATATAATATAAGATATCAAACTTGGTTTGTAGATACATTATCAGTTAACCAAATATATGCCATTGTGACCATGACTATGACCTTTGACCTCTATAATAGTATTCATTGTTCATTTTGTGTCCATACCTTAGTTAAAAATCCTTGTACTTACCTCATCAAAAGCAAATGATTAAATAATATTCCATAGATTTCCCCTCATATGAAGCAGTATAGAATCGATCCGACTGGTATAAAACTTCTAACTTTATTTTTGACAGGCTTTCACTCCATTGGGTTTAAGTAATATATATATAGCACCGCTTTTACAAATTAGGGCTTGCTATATGGTTTAAGGTTCCTCACTGTGTTGAAGACCGAACGGTGACCCCTAGATGTTCGTTTCGGCAACATTGTTTATCAACAGGTCATTGGAATTCCCATGGGTACAAATTGTGCACCTCTCATTGCAGATCTTTTTCTTTTCTGTTATGAACGTGACTTCATGAAAAAATTACAAAATGGGACCATACAAAACAGTGATCAACTTATTTCTATTTTCAACGATAACAGCAGGTTATGACGATATCCTTTCTATTGACAATCCCCAGTTTTTAGATTATGTCGACATCATTTACCTACAACAACTGAAACTTAATAAAGCTAATAATGATTCTAAGAATAGCCCTTTTCTGGATCTAACTATCATCGTTGACTCTGGTAAAATAAAAACTAGAATTTACGATAAAAGGGATGATTTTGATTTCAGTATTACTAATTTCCCTTTTCTTGACGGCGACGTTCCTCTAGCCCCATACTACGGAGTTTATATTTCTCAACTGGTACGATTCGCACGCGTTTGTTCTACTCTTGACGACTTCAATGAACGTAACCTTACTATCACTTCAAAACTTTTGCAGCAAGGTTACAGATTTCATAAATTGTTAAATACATTTAAAAAGTTTTATCGAAGATATGAACATCTGACATCTAAATATAATGTCACTCGCAAACAGCTTATTTCAAAGGGCATTTCCCATCCTCGATTTTACGGAAATGTTGTTAAAAAATGTCAGAAACTGATTAAAAATCCAGGAAAACTGGGATGTAACTTACATTCTTTACGCAATAGGGGATATCGACAGGATATTCTACACGTGTCCGTTAAATTAGCTTTGGGATCAAATGACCTGAGGATTTTACACACATACTGGCCTCTCACTGATACTGCCGATGTCTACTGAAATACATGATGATTCTTTACCAAACCCATTGGGAGTTTTGAATTTGATTTTCCTTCCGTAGTGCGACAGTGTTTTACCAGCAGACTAGGCTCCTTGAGCTAGCCGGCAGTTTAGCGGCGAGCACTCTTTGACCCATCTTTCAAAATTACGTTTTGTTCCCCCATTTTTCCTTTCTAGATTGCGGTCATGGAGTTAGTAGTCTACCTGTATGGGTTTTATTCGTATGTTTATTCTACTATAGGGAAACGGGACAGAGAAAGGGGAGGTTTGGGTACCCATAAACCGGTTTAACCCTACCGCTGGCTTTTGCTAGTGCCGGTACCAAGTCCGGCTGTCCCGAGTTCCTATCGTTGTTTATGTTTGTCTTTTGTATTTTTATTGTGGTTTTTTTCTTGTGCAATTCCTATTTACTTTCAGGTATGTGGCTATGTTTTTCGGCCATTGTAGGTGTTTCCTGTTATCTTTTTTATTCCATGCTTTGTTTTTGGTCGTTTTAACATGGATATGGGATGCTGCCTCCTTGACATTTACCCCATTTCCTTTCTTTTTCATTAAATATTTATCGCACGAAAAACGCGTTAGCGTTTTGAGTGCAATGAATATTTTAATGAGTAAGGCGGTACTATATGTGATTTGTAAATGGGGTGTCAAGGAGACAACACCCCATATCTTTTAAAAAAAAACTTGAAAGTTTCATGCTATATTTAGCAAAAATAAGATAAAATTGACAAAATTCACTTGACCCCCTTTTCTGGAATTCCGTTGAAACCCTTTCGTACCCGGTAATGACAGATAGATTGGCCGATGTTTTGGCATCAGTTAGATAAAAGACATTTTCTTTATTTAGTGTTTCCAACAGGAAGGAATTTGGATCCGAAAATTATACTACATTGTAGAAAGTTTTGAACTTGCCATTAATATTGAGTGTATATTGTAATAAATAAACTACAATACTGCGATTTGTATGGCAATGACGTCGATCAAAATACGATACATTTACCGGAAAGTGTGTGCACTATTGTCCATGTGCGAATCGAGAAATTCGTAATTCATGTAACCTGCTACTTTTTGTTCATGTAAATTCTTACAGATTTTCACGAAATTACTCGTTTTTCTTATTTTTACTGATTAAAATCGTGTTAATATATAGAAAAATGGGTCTGCATTAAGTGCAAACCGCATCCCTAACCTTGCCGACTTCAATTATAACCTCTCCGTGCTCTTTTATCCGCGAAAATGAAGGTACAGACCAGCTGTGCAAAATCGGATATCCCACTTAATAAATTAGTTGTAACGATATCCTGTTAATAAAAATGACTTCCTGAATCTGGTTTGGTAATTTGTTGACGGAATCCAAAACGATAATATGCTTAATTCGTTATTTCAGAGCTACTCAAATTGCTGTCCATTTTACAAGAATGCGAATAAAATTTGAGTAATTGCTATGTTTCACTGACCACAATGCTAGTGTTCATTGCTGTCAATAAAAATGATATGTTTCAATTATGCTTTGGATAAGTTACCTTATTTAAGGTTTGAGCTTAGAGGAGTTTATCGACACTAACTGTAGTCATTGGTATTTGGAATGTTTGTTGCTTTGCAAGATTTTGGTTTGTCTTCTAGTGTAATTTTAAAGTTATTTCTCCTATATGTGTTTTAAAAGCTGTTTCTACATTAAGTGGATGTTTCGAATGTTCGAAAATCAATTATCAACAGCTTTCTAAAAAAGATGTGGTATGTAAATGCATTTATATTCTTTTATCTTGAAGATAAAGAAACATGCTGAAGAGGTAAATTCTGTGGGTCCGCTACAAACTTGAAGACTCTTCAGGAAGTTCACTCCCAACCTTTGGTAACATCACCAATGCTTATATAACAAGAGGTTTCTCTCGTGGGCAAAAAACACTCCCACTCGACTACTACAAGATATTGCCAACTAATGGCAAAAAATAATGCAACGCTGCATTATGTGATCGATTTAACTTTACGTCAGTTACAAGAACATGACTGACAATAAGAAGTTTTATACATCTTATGATGTAGAGGTTGCATATCACGTTTGAGGTTATTATACTCTTGAGTTAAAAAAAGAGAAAAATCTGACAAACATCCATGTCACAATACATTTTGGAAGCAAGTCAACATGAAGTAAAGGATCGGCATAACTGATAACTTGTTAAATCTTTATTTCAAGATTCAAGATAATTTTACTTGCAAACGAAGGCGCGAAATGTGCAACATAGTACAATAAAACTTATGTTCATACATACGTAACATGGCGGATAGAGAAGACATACCTCATCTTACCATAACAGCACAATTAATCTGAAACATGTGTATATGAATATTTTAGAGTATGAATTGGAATCCAGTAGGATCAAGAATCCTTCAAGTACAAATTGGAATTCTAATTTCTACTGTGACAAATTAGAATTCTGATTTATACCTGATTCAAGTAGAAATTCAGATATCCTGATTTGTACTAGGATGATTCTGGATCCAACTTAATTTCTTGTAGGAATCAGATTCATACTGGACATACTGTTATGGAGAAATCCGGATTATTACTGAAACTAAAACTAAAAAAATTTTTGATTATTTTAGGAGAAATGATAAATGTATAACATTTTAAGATAAATAGGTAGAATTCTGACATTAAGGATCTAATTAATGCACTATTTTGAATTTTTCGTTTTATCAATAAACAAAAATGGCATTTTTATTAACAGTGAACAATCAGTATTTTTATGTCACTAAGAACAGAAGAAAAGGACAAACCCACTAATATTACATGTAATTTGAGGCAATATGATTGTTTGAAGGACACAAGAAAGACATCTGAAAAGAAGAGATATTTAGTACTTAGATATACCACTTTGAAGATTTTTTGCATCACTCATTCACCGATGCAATCAGTAGAACTTTTGGGTTTCTCGAATCAAATTATTTTGGAAACAAATTTTTCTGCAGATCCTCATCAATTTTGATAGAATTATTTCATTTTTTTGGATCGGGTGTCCGATTGTGAAAAGGAAATTGCATACAGAAAATTCATATGGCTATAAAAAATTCTGATTGAAATATATATATATATCAGTTGATAATCTTTTGAAAATAAATTTCCGAAATGGCCATACAGCTCATTGAAATTAATGCAGTTGGAGTTAACATATGTGTTATGGTCTCATGTTCATTTACTCCATATCCTTTCGTAAAATATTTGATACACAGCCTGTGTTAAATACCACTAGAAAATGCTTGTAATTAAAACAAGCGCTAGAGTATTGTATCAAAGCATCATTTGTACTCCAAAAGCCGGAGAAAACATTGAGTCTGACAAATAAAGAAGAAAGATTTAATATCGAATATTAATTTTAGAAAATGACTAAAAAGGAGTAAAGAATGATATATATTTGTCAAATAGTCATTTCTAATATGAATTAGTTTTTAATTGGATTACACCAGTTTTTAGTAGCAGTTGTGAAAATGAACATGAATTGAAAGTAGCATTGACATAAATTAAAGTCGCATTGACATAAATTAAAGTCTTATCATATATGCAAATACGTATGATTACATGGATGTCGGGCATTGTAGCGTCAACAAATCTTAGGAATATGGTAATTCATACTAAATACTGCCTACTTTTTATAATTTTTATCGGTTTTTAACAACGGAAAGTCTTAAATCACACTTATTCCTAAATATTAAAAAGCTTCGTTGTTCGATGTTGAACATCAGTATTTTATGTACAGAGGTTAGATAATTTCTCGACGTATGTTTTAGGCAAATTATTAATGGTCAAAACTGAAAACACTCAACATAATTACCCTAATTCCATAAAAATCATTCTATTTCGTCTATATTTTACCCACAATACCTCTAGGAACATGAATAAAACATCGCAAGGTTATATGAATTACAAATTTCTCGATTCGCACATGTACAATAGTGGTGTGTGTGTGTGTGTGTTTGTAAATCTGTTGTATTAATTGAATATTATCAAGGCACAGTCGTTTACTATCGGAATTACTTTTTACAATAGTGGTCTATTGACATAATTTCTGTTTTTTTACGAAGTCACTTCCCGTCAAATTCGCGAAAAGGGGCTTCAACTGTGCATTAACTAAATTTGTATAATATTAATGCACTGCTGGTAGCTCCTCCAACTCCCGTTAGGTTCAATGTGTTTTGTGGAGCGAGATTTTGATATAGTGCAATAACATGAAAGGCCGTCAGATAATGCACTGTTAAAGCATTGCCTTCCATTTTATTAGTATTTAACCATTCTAAGATCAAAGGAATCATATAACAATTTGAAATAAAAATGCAACTCAAGATCAAAATTCCAAAATGAAGATGCAGGGGTTTCAGTCTGACCTTTACGACAGCATTTAGGTCAAAATCAACAACCCGATGAACATGTAATTTTTGAAAAAAAAATATGTACAGGAATCGATTTATTCGACATCGCAATCATTTTTCGGGACCCGGATATTAAAAAACTTGTTGCAATTTATTGTGACAACCAGGACATGCCTATCATTTCATTCTATTACAAAAAGCCTAACTAACAGTATTTTTTCAATTACTCTTCTGTAACATGTGGTGTTAATTTCATGAGAAGAACTACCCCAGCAGCCATACCGCGATGACCCTTGCGGACGTACATTAATCTTTTGAAAGGGGCCTACATATCGCCCACCTTCCAAAATAAATTTGGTATTTATATGGACGCAGTTACCAATTATTGTATAAAATGGTGCAAACAAGAAAGTGCAGACGAAAACGCACTCAATAGTCACTAGTAGAAAATCTTTTATAAAGATTATAATAAAGAGCCACCGCTTAAGCTATTAACGTTAACCAAACTTAACTACAACGATACAGAAAAAGTTCCACCATAACATCTTGCATACTATGTACTGAGTTACATAAACTTCACAAAAATCCCTACATTTTGGCATTAAATAACTGTTCTATTACTAATTTATCCATCAATTTAACCAGTGCATTCACTTGTATTAAAAGTTAGTTATTAAAACTATTAAAAACTTATTAAATTCTGGTGCAGATAAAAATTTGGAGGGAAAAAAATATAAAATATCCATTGAAGTTTTAGATAAATCAAAATCAAGAAAAAAACTAGTTTCGTCTATTGACAGTTATGATTTTTTTTCACTTTATACAACCCTTCCACATAAATTGATTAAATCAAAATTGGGACAACTTATTAAATGATCGTTCAAATTTTCTGGTATACAGTTCGTTTGTTGCAATAAAAAAATCTTCTCTAATATCGCTTACAAAAATCCTTGTTTCTAGACTTGCGATGACACAATTAAGGCACTGGATCTGTTGCTAGACAACATTTTTGTTCAATTTGGCAACATCGTTTATCAACAGGTCATTGGAATTACCATGGGTAAAAACTATGCACCTCTCATTGCACATCTTTTTCTGTTCTGTTACGAACGGGACTGTATGAGGAAACTACAAAAATGGAACCATACGAAACAGTGATAAACTTATTTCAATTTTCAATGATAACATCAGGTATATCGACGATATCCTTACTATTGACAATCCCAAGTTTTAAGACTATGTCGACCTCACTTAACCACAAGTAATGAAACTTGATAAAGCAAGTAATGATACTACACACTTCTCGATCTTACTATCATCGTTGACTCCGATAAATTTAAACTAAGATTAATGATAAAAAGGATAATTTGATTTCACTATTACTAATTTCCCTTTTCTTGGCTTGATGTTCTTGTAGCTCCATCATACGGTGTGTATATATCTCAACTAGTTTGATTCGCACGCCTCTGTTCTACTCTTGACGACTTGAATGAACTTTGGGTTCTAATGCTGCTGAAGCGGAATTGATTTCCGAAATGACCACACAGCTCATTAACATTTATAACAGTTGGAGTTAATATGTGTGTTTTGGTCTCATTTACTCAAAACCCTTTCGTAAAATATATAACCTTACTATCACATCCAAACTTTTCCAACAATGTTAGAAATTTCATTAATTAAAAGGTTTATGAACATGTGCTATCTAAATATGGCTTGAATTGCAAACAGCTTATTTACCATGAGCATTTCTCATCATATTTCTACTGCAGTGGTGTTAAAGAATGTCAAAAACTGATAAAAAATCAAGTAAAAACTTGAAAGTAACTGACCTTCTTTACGTAAAAGGGGATATTGACAGGATATTCTTCATGATTCTGTTTTGGGATCCAATGACTTGAAGATTTTATAGGTATATTTGCCCTTTACCGATACTGCCAATATCTACAGAAGTCCATGATGATTTCTTACCAAACCCTTCGGAAAGTTGACTTTGGTTTTTCTTCCGTAGTTCGACAGTGTTTTACCAGCAGACTAGGCACTCCTTGAACCATCTTTCTAAATTACGTTTTGTCTTATTCTTTCCTTCTCAGGATTGTGGTCTTGGAGTTAGTGGTCTACCTTCATTGGATTATATTCGCATGTTACTATACTATAGGGAAACGGGATAGAGAAGGGGAGGTTGGAACCGGAACCAAAATTCCAAAAGCTTATTGCAAATCTATAGACTATATGCAACAATTCTGCATAAAGATTTGATCCCCAAATGTAGGAGTTTGCGTCACATGCCACATGTGTCTAATCCACATCTTTGGGTCTTTGTTAAAATTAACATCATGGGCCTCTTGTTTGCACAAAGACCAATATCAAAAATCCGAAAGCTTATTGCGCATCTACAGACTATATGCAACAATTCTATAACAAAATTAAATCCCTAAATCCATAAATGTAGGAGGAGTTTGTGTCACATGCCACATGTGTAAAAATTGACATCACGGGGTCTCTTGTTTGCACCAAGACCAATATCGAAAATCCGAAAGCTTATTGGGCATCTGCAGACTATTTGCAACAATTCTACAACAAAATTAAATCCCTAAATCCAAAAATGTAGGAGGAGTTTGAGTCACAAGAAAAGTGTGACGGACGGACGGACGGACAGACGGACGGACGGATGGACAGACGGAGGGTATAACATTATCCCCGAACTTTCTTCGAAAGTGCAGGGATAAAAATGACGACAAGAGACAAACACCTACCTAAGCTTAACTGGATTAGATGAAGATATTCTATTTAAATTTATAAGAAAGTTAATGTTCACTCATGTTCAAAAAATGTAAAATCGTACGAATCTACTGCGAAGAAGAGATGAAAATATCTTATATAATTTTTTGTCCTTTAAAAGGCCATGGTTCTGTATATGTGCGCTGGGGAAGAAGTCAGTGTCCTGGATCACCAACAGAGCAAGTTTATAAAGGTAGATATCTTTACCCACATTTATGTAAAAAAATTTTAAACTCTATCTATAATAAGAGATATATTAAAATAACAATTGACGAGACACACTTTACAACAATATTGGTTTTTAGCTATTGTAAGACCTTCAACAAAGCCTACTTAAAACTTATTTAAAGACTCCTATTAAAATTAACAGACTCAACACAAAGTCTGACATCTCAGACACGAATTAAAGAATTTGTTTCTTATATTAATAAATGACAAGAATTCATCACTTTCAAATGTTTTGATACGGAAACAAAGGGTATACCTAAATCTAATGCGCATATGCTGAACCTAAATTCACAGTAACCTCGGTATTTTGTTATTTGTTACCACAGGGCCGATACCACAGTTGGTGGGCTGTTAGTCTCCGAGGGTATTCACCGATCCAGTAGCCAGTACTTCGGTGTTGGCCCGAAAACCAATTTTATTTGAAAATTTGAAATATCTAAATTTAAGAAAATTTTGTGAAAACCTAAAGAGTATGTCCCTCTTGCATAGCTCTGTCATAAGCTGATTTTAGATTTCCTATTTAGATCATATAAGTAATTTTTTCTCCATCAGCGTTTACACATATTTCGGTTGATTGATTTCCAAAAGTTTTGGTTTGATCTGCACTGATGAGACACGGGTTGCAGAACCTAGATTCACAGTAACCTCGGTGTCTTATTATTTGTCATAACATAATGTGATACTTTAAGGTACTACCAAGTTTCTAATTTTGTTGAAACACATGAAATGCTTTTCCAACCTAAAATTTTGCATGAAAATTGTAATTTTTATACTTGTAATTTTAGGATATGCGGCAGGCCAGTACTACAATATGCCAAAGGTATATGGGGGACCATCAAATATTCTGTGTTTGCCAGATAATCCAGAAATGTCAAACGAGACGTTTACATATGCTGATAGTCTTATTTATGGAACAGAATATGAACGTGATACTTTTGGTGTCCATTCTGCCAATGAAGATATGCCGTGTGCTGTGTGTAAAAGTTCCGCGACGTCACTCATGATCCCAGGAAGACGAACTTGCTATAGTGGCTGGCGGGTTGAATATACTGGTGTCCTTGCTTCTGGTAGTGTGGGTCATACTGCATCCAGCTACATTTGTGTAGATGGGAGCCCAGAATATTTAACGTCAGGAAAAGCTGACCTAAATGGTCACGTCATGTACGTAGTTGGTACTAAATGTGGATCCTTGCCATGTCCGCCTTATGAAGACCAACGTAAAGTTTTTTGTGTTGTGTGCTCTAAGTGAAAACATGAATATATACTAGCCACAATAAGGAACGGTTCCAAGATAAGAAATATCATAATATCAAAATTTTAAACAGTTGAGGAAAAATTGATTGATATAATAAAAATGAGGTGAATGAAAACTATACTGCAAAAAAAAAAAAAAAAAAAAAAAAAAAATTCTGGCAGATGTCGTCAAACACCGTAAGGCTTTCATGAATAAGCTCGTTTCAAATCTTTAATTCTGGATATGCGAAAATTTAATGTTCATGTTGGTTTCGAGATTAATTTGCGTGCTTAAATCTAAGACCAGAATGTTGAGAATAGTCTGTTTGGATGTAAGTCTCACTAGATACAAAAACAAGGAAACAAAAATAATGGCACAATTTCGTTTTTGTGGATTTTTTTTCGTGAACGTCGTTTAAAGCCTCTTTTTACGGTACAGTCGACATGTTTGAAACATTAGTTCAAGAAACAACTCAAAAATGTATGCAAATGTCTATGTGTTGATAAAGATTTACAATGAGAATTTTTTCGAATTTATACGCTGTCAAAATTTTTTGGTAAAAAACTGGATTTTTTTTAAAAAAAATTGAAAAAATGGTTTAAAGCATTTTCATTTTTTTTTCGATGAACGTCTTGTTTGCTACACTTTGGACGTCAAAATAAGCTTTTCAGTTTTGACATTCATCCAAACAATTTGCATAAAAATTCACTATTTGAAAAACAGAAGTCAAAATTTAATAGCGACTTATGACGTCATCATTCCATATTTTTTTAGAATTCTTCATGAATAAAATAGCTCATGGGTTCGTCTTACTTGCATTAGAT
Source organism: Modiolus philippinarum (assembly GCA_002080025.1). Classification (NCBI taxonomy): domain Eukaryota; kingdom Metazoa; phylum Mollusca; class Bivalvia; order Mytilida; family Modiolidae; genus Modiolus; species Modiolus philippinarum. The sequence goes on from MJUU01028355.1 coordinate 69,862, forward strand.
TTATATTCAATTTTATTTTACGGGTTAGAAATATAGGAAAAAGAAAAGGGTATCGGTTCTTTTTGTGGCTAGTATAAAATAATAACATTAAACGTTTGGTTTGTATACTCTGTTTACTTTTATTCCCAATTCAGTACACAAAGACAGATTACGTCTACTAAAAAGTATTTTTATAGATGCAAATCAAAATACCTAGTCTTAAGTCATGAAAGATATCACATTGTCAAATATACTGAAGTTAAAATCACTACAATAGTCTTTTTTATTTTGGCAAATTATTTGTCGAGTATTTGTTGGTTTATAGTTCTACAGAGAGTAGGTATTTCAATTGACCATCATTTGTGCACACAAATTGCTGATCCAAATTTATACAAATGCAAAAAAAAATCTAAAAGATAACAGACAATTTACATCCTAGTTCCTTCTTTCGAGAATTTTTTTCTCACCTAATAACCCACACTTCCCTAATATACCGGAGATAATATTGAAATTAGACACTAGGAAGCTAGAAAGCTGCATATTTGCATAAATTCAAATTTCCTGTTGTGAATTTATCATAAAATATCCTGTATATGTAGCTTAAATGATACGACTTGCTGCAACATAAACAGATGTTTATTAGTATAAGAAAACTAAAACTGCATTATTTCGATTCTAATAGGAGAATTAGGAAAAAATATTTCAAGAGAAGCACTATTAGGTAAAGGCAAATAATCGCCGTTCCACCCATTGAACATATTACAAAAACTGAAAATGTGTATATAAATTTGATGATATTTTTTAATCAAATATTTTTATGTGGAATTAAAAGCTTATTGACAATGCAAAACTGAAAGTAGAAATATTAAAAGGCACAATTATTTTTATTTCCAATTGCATGTTTACGTATGATGAATACTGGAAAAGCCTTCAATATATAGCGATTTTACCACGGGTCTGGACACAAAGCATTAAGAGACATCATATTAGAATAGAATGTTATGGTTTGAACCTAACAACCGACCTGTTAAATTAATTTTGATCTAGTGTTGAGTCATGTTAGATATAAGACTTTTAGCTGTCCTGGCTACAATTTTACACGAGACTTATCTCTTTTTTTCACATAAGTAATCAAAGGATATGGAGTAAATGTACATGAGACTAAGTCTCTACAAATACATGGTAAAACAAAGCAATGCAACAACGCTTTTATTGTTGATCTTCATCTTGAAGTCACCATAAGGCCTTCAACAAAGAGCTTTGCTCATACCTCATAGTAAGTTCAAGACGGCCCCTAGCACCGGGTTGAGCGGAATTCATTGCTAATTGTCAAACAAGCTACATAAATGCTCTTCATTGTCCATAACAACGGCAGTAGAATACCGAAGGAACAAAGCACAAGATTACACAAATCAAAGTCCAGAGACAAGGCAAAAGCAAGAACACCAAAAGACGGAAGACCAAAGACACCACATGCCCACAAAACACACGAACGTTACATATACAACACAAAAAACTAAAGCACTAACAGTGTGAACTCTCAATAAACAAGAGTGACATCAGGTGCCCCGGAAGGGTAAGCATGTCCTGCTCTGTGCACAGCACCCGTCACACTGTCAGTGGGTCAATTCAGGGTAAAGTCGAAACCGGTAATGTCAAATCAGGGAAGACGCGAATCTAGCTGAAAATGTCAGTTTTTATTTGTGACACTAACATTTCATATCTATCTATGATGTCGTGGTGACGGCCATAGAATTTCTGAAGGGACATAAATGCGGGGTTGTCAACAAACATTAATTAATGGGCAAAGTGTTCTTACAATCGCTGTCATCCGTTGCCCGACAAAAAGACAAACAGAAGACAATCACAACATTTAAACAACCACAGGGCATTCATCGAGTCAAAAGTAAAAAAAAACTTGGCATGATAAAATCATGAGATGTGGGCACCATAAACAAGTGGTCAGAATAACAATTTAATATTAAAAAAGAGCCAACATTTGAAAATATGATAGTGCATCCATATGTAAAATTCCCTCAAGCACAAGTTCACCATAACTGAAATGTGTATAGAACATACATCTCTCACATAACATACATGGTAGGACACACTTACCCTGTCTATACACGAATTAACAATGAAGGGATTTGGAGTAAATGCAAATGAGACAAAATCTCTACAAATACATGGTAAAACACAGCAATGGAACAACGGTTTTATTGTTGTTCTTCATCTTGAACTCTCAAGTCTCAATCCATAGGGGTTTCATATTATATTCAAACATGGCTCTTGTTAATTAGCAACCAGCAACCTCATACTTCGCACAAACGCAAATGGTATAGGAATAAGAGTAAAAGAGATGCAACACAACCATGTTTTACATTTTGCCCGTCTTAGTTTATGAAGGAAAGTAAGATTAAGAACATTTTTGAACTAAAATTACAAAAACAGGAAAACAGCAAACACCTACCATGGCCAGGAACTGCAATCACATGCCACAATTTACAAGCAAACTTCACCAGAAAAACAAAAATGAAAGCAAAAGACAAACATAAATAACGATAGGAACTCGGGATAGCCGGACTTGGTACCGGCACTAGCAAAAGCCAGTGGTAGGGTTTAACCGGTTCATGGGTACCCAAACCTCCCCTTTCTCTATCCCGTTTCCCTATAGTATCATAAATATGCGAATAAAACCCAATGCAGGTAGACTACTAACTCAATGACCACTATCTCTGAACAGAAAAAGCATATGACAAAACGTAATTTTGAAAGAAGGGTCAAAGAGTGCTCGCCGCTAAACTGCCGGCTAGCTCAAGAAATCTAGTCTGTTGGTAAAACACTGTCGCACTACGGAAGAAAATTCAAACTCAAAACTCCCTGAAGGGTTTGGTAAAGAGTCTTCATGTATTTCAGTAGACATCGGCAGTATCAGTGAGAGGCCAGTATATATGTAAAGTCTTCAGGTCACTGGAATACAAAGCCAATTTAACGGATTTGTTCAGAATATCTCGTCGATATCCACTATTACGTAAAGAATGTAAGTTACGTCCCAGTTTTTCTGGATTATTTATTAGTTTTTGACATTTTTTAACAACATTTCCATGAAATCGGGGGTGAGAAATGCCCTTTGTAATTAGCTGTTTGCGAGTCACGTCATATCTAGTAATCAAATGTTCATATCTTCTGTAAAACTTCTTAAAAGTATTTAATAATTTATGAAATCTGTAACCTTGTTGTAAAAGTTTGGATGTGAGAGTAAGATTACGCTCATTAAAATCATCAAGGGTGGAACAAATGCGAGCGAATCGTACAAGTTGAGATATATACACCCCGTAGGATGGAGCTAGGGGAACGTCGCCGTCAAGAAAGGAGAAATTAGTAATAGTAAAATCAAAATCATCCCTTTTATCATAAACTTTAGTTTTTATTTTACCAGAGTCAATGGTGATACTTAGATCCAGAAAAGGGCAGTATTTAGAATCATTGTTTGCCTTATTTAGTTTCAGTTGTTGTGGGTAAATGGTGTCAACATAAGCTAAAAACTGGGGATTGTCAATAGTAAGGATATCGTCAATATACCTGCTATTATCATTGAAAATAGAAATAAGTTTATCACTATTTGGTACAGTTCCATTTTTAGTTTTTTCATGAATTCCCGTTCGTAACAGAACAGAAAAAGATCTGCAATGGGAGGTGCACAATTAGTACCCATGGGAATTCCAATGACCTGATGATACACAATGGTGCCGAAACAAACATACAAGTAGTTGTGTCTTGTTTTGATTTCGTTCGAATTTTGAACTTGTATCTGTTTGAAAACGTAAATTGTATATTGCAATGTCACAGACAGCTATGAAGACGGAAAATCCGCCTTCTTAGATCGCTTCTAGATTGAAAACTCCATTTTCTGTCATATTAGAATCGAAATATTTAACGATAAGTGTATGGTTTTTGTCATTTAACCATGAACTGGGCCTTCATATTTGTAAATTTAAAAACTAGCTAACGCTCTGGGCTATAAATGACAATTACCATATACCTGCCAGGAACTATTTCTCAACTCTTTATGGTGCAACGACAGTAGAATACCGAAGGGACAAAGGAGGGAAATCCACAAAAATCGAAGTCCAAAGACATGTCTAAAACGAGAACACAGAAAACAATGGCGCCAGACTTAAAACAATAACGTTAGACAGACACAAAGCACAGAAATAGAAATCACAACATTCAAAACAAAGGCACTCACAGTGTGAACTCCAGTGAAACTGAGAGTGACATCAGGTGTTCCGGAAGGGTAAGCATGTCCTGCTCTGTTAACAGCACCCGTCACACTGTGAGTGAGTCAATCCAGAAAAATGTCAAAGTCGTTAGTCAAATCCGGGAGGACGTGAATCTAGCTGAAAATGTCCAATTTCATTTGAGATACTGACCCGTCATATCTTTCAATGATGTTAGAGTGACGGCAATAGAATTTCTTGAGGGATGAAATTAGCATAGGTTGAACAAATCCCTGACTAAGCAGCTTTTGGGACAGTGTTTTTGCTCTGTTCAAAAAATCACTGTACAAACTACACGCTCGACAGTAACGAATCAACTGTGAAATGTACATTCCATAGGCTGGAGAGGTAGGTATATTGCTGCTAAGAAAGGGAAAGTTCACAATTGGGAAATTAAAATCATCATGGTTGTCATATAGCTTAGATTTCAAACGCCCATCTCCGTCAATATACAATAACAGATCTAGGTACTAAGCTGAAGTAGGTGTTTCAGTTGTTTCTTTAATCTTAAGCTCATTGGGATAGATCTGATGTAAATACTCCTTAAATTTAGGATTATCAAGAGAAAGTACATCGTCTATGTAGCGGAAGCTGAAATTAAAGGACTGGGGTAAATGTTTTTGTTTTCTTTACTAGTAAAGGAAACGGTCAGCTTAAAGCGGTGTTGATGAGATAGTGTCCATTTTACTATTATTTCTCAGGGATGTATCTTTTAACGGAATATTAGACTTTAAAAAAATCCGTAATGGTACGCTTCCTTGTATTTTCAAAATACATTTACATCTTGTATAACATATCCATATGTTGTTTGTCAAAATATCCTGCATTGTTTAAAAGAAACAGCATGAAAAAGAACCAACAAAAAAGACGAAATTATATTAAACTCTTCTTTTTTCTTTGAAACAACTTATATTTAAACAACTTAATTCTCATTCTTCCGGAGATACTAATTTTACACCTGTTCTTATAGAGATCGTTCGGTTCATGCTTGATTTTTATTGGGTTTGGTTTTTTAGCTTAGTTGAAGTGCGTTACACCTTTTTAGCTCACATAGCCTAAAAGGCCTTGTGAGCTTTTGCCATCACTTTGCGTCCGTCGTCCGTCCGTCAACAATTTAAAAAATCTTCTCCTCTGAAACTACTTGGCACATTGTAACCAAACTTGGCATCTCAAGGGTATGAACTTTCAAAATTGTGTTCGATTAGTCGGCTGGTCAAACAACATGGCCGCCATAGCTAAAAATAGAACATATGGGTAAATTGCAGTTTTTTGCCAATAACTCAAAAACCGTTACAGATATCAAAAATCTGACAAGGTTATAAATGATCAGCATGATGCATGAAATCTACCTACTGTTCAATTTTGAAGAAAATCCGTCTTGGAGTTATGGCCCTTTTTCCGTAAACTTTTCTAAATTTTTGCATTTCTATTTTAAAAAGTTTAACAGATAGAGGTCAAGTGTAAATTGCAAAAATGTTCAGCATATCAAGATCTACCCACCCTAAATTTTTTAACAAAATCTAAAACCCTTGTAGGATTTATTGTCTTTTTTTACAGAATTTTAAAAATATTCGTATTTTTCGTCTTTTATCTCCAAAACTATAGAAGATGAACATTGAGTGTAATTGATAAAATGTTTGCCATGCTGTGGCAACTTCAAAACTGGTGTTGAAAATTGTTCGTTGACAGACATTTTCAAAATGGCCACCAAAAAGGCGGGAAAATTCAACATTGTCCGATTTCAATAAAATGTGGTTTCCAATAGATATTGATGTTGCGGCTTCAAAACCGGTGTTGAAAATTTTTTGTTGACCGCCATTTTAAAAATAGCCACCAAAAGAAGCGGGAAAATTCAACATTGTTCCATTTTAATGAAATTTGGTTTCCAAATAGGTATTGATGTCGCAACTTCAAAACTGATGTAAAACAAATGTTCGTTGACCGCCATTTTCAAAATGGCCGCCGACAAAGGCGGGAAAATTCTGCATTGTCTGATTTAAAAAAAAAATGGTTTCCAAACAGATATTGCTGTTTTGACTTCAAACCGGTGTTGAAAAATGTTCGTTGACCGCCTTTTCCAAAATGGCCGCCAAAAAAGGCGGGAAAATGCAACATTGTCCAATTTCAATGAAATTTTGTTACCAAATAGATATTGATGTCGTAACTTAAAAATATGGTGTTAAAAGTTGTCGTTGACCGCCATTTACAAAATGGTGTCTCAAGGTCCGAAGCAAGAATGTTTTTTTTTGTCAAAAAAACACAACAAAGAAATATAGTAAAACATGATCAGACCATAAATACAGTTCAAGATATTGGTGGTGTTGGAGCTACCGAAGTTGGAGAGACTGAAGTTAAACTGTATAACTTACAAGCTTGAATGTGGCAAATGAAAGCCAGTTGAGCGATACAGGCTCCTGGGAGCCTCTGGTTTGAAGTAACGGTGTACAGTTATTCTGAAACATGCTTGTCAGTATGGTATTCTTAAATGGAAGTAACAATAAAATTACATGCTACAATTTGCCTTAAGTTACTGTTGTTTTCAATACTGGGTGAAAGCGATTTGGAAACATCTGGTCAGTATGTTACAGTTTGATATTACTTGTATTTGTTTTTCAGTTTTCTTAGAAAACAGTTTTACCCCGGTTGTCAATCTACCACTCTTTATCTTTAATTATACTTGTTTTCCACATTTTTAACCCAACCTGTCAGTATGACATAAGTTCTCAAGTTACACTTGCTTTTTAAATATTATTTGAAACAACGATAGTAGAATGCCGAAGGAACAAAGGAGTGGTATTTACAAAAATCGAAGTCCAAAGTCATGGCCAAATGAGAACACAGAAAACAATGACGTTATAAAATAGATAGCTACAACGCACAGAAATAAAAACACAACATTCAAAACAAGACACTCACAGTACGAACTCCTATGAAACTGGGAGTCACATTATGTGCTTCGGAACAACGGCAGTAGAATACCGAAGGAACAAAGGGGTGAAATTCACAAAAATCGAAGTCCAAAGAAAGGGCAAAAACGAGAACACAGAAAACAAAGACGTTAGACACAAAAACAATGACGCCAGACAGACACAAAGCACAGAACCAGAAACCACAACATTCAGAACAAAGGCACTCACAGTGTGAACTCCAGTGAAACTGAGAGTGACATCAGGTGCTCCGGAAGGATACGCATGTCATGCTGAAAATGATGGTTTAAGCACCATTTGTCAGTTAGTTACACTTTTAGTTATGTCTTCTCTTTGACTAAGGGTGACAAATGTTGTACCCTGAATTCTCATCCTCCTTCTTCCTCCTCTTCTTCTTTTTATACAATCAAATTCGGATTATAGCTTTTTTATACCTAGACTTAATGTAGGTTTCAATTATAAGAGAGCGAGACATGTACCACTACTATATTCGTGTGACTTGAGGTCAAATAACATTTTTACAGTTCTGCTCATTTTTTTTTAAACCAGATCATATAAGTTGTATGAGTGGTAACTTGCAAAGTTTTACTGCTAAGCTTGCACCTAGTGCTCTGCACGAATATGCTCCTCACAGGGGTCCCATCTCTTTCTTGACTGCGGGGCAAACGAACACTCTCGAAACATCTCATTTCTGTCTTTCAATGTGACAATCCCACTTTTGCCAAACTTCCAATGCAGGAAGTGTGAGATGCTTCCTCTGTCGGTGCACCTGACCCATGGTTTAGAATTTGGTCCATGTTGTTCATCTGAATGTGTGTCTCTTTTTCTTTTCTCTGCCGTTCTTATGTGATTCCTTGTTTGTTTCCGATGTTGCCATTGTCTTTTGGGTATTTATTTTGGACTTACGGTTTAGTTCTCATTTACTTGACCATCAACTTCCACCAACCACAAATTCTTGCACTTAAGAGGGCACAAAATTTCATTTGATAGCATCCCGCTACTGTTGTTGTACCTTTTCCTAGAAGACATCCGGGCTGATGGAATCGTCATCCCAACTGGGTAGATGTAAATAAATTCATTGTGATGTAAATAAATCCATTGTGATGCATAAATGTGAGGACTAAGTACAGATTCCGAGAACGGGTTCAATACAGATTTTTTTGAAAGACATGGGCAAGTCGGTACTTTTAACATAACTGTTTAACATTTCAATATTTAAGACGCATTGGTAAACGTATACTGAAGCAACAAGCCGAAAAAATCTAAAAATGAGTGCTCTGAATTTTAGAATGAGAATGATCTACTCCTTCAAACTGCCAATAAAAACCCAGAGTTTTGTCAAATTCAATTTGTCTCAGCCAAGTGATAAACTCGTTATCTTTATCTACTAAAAATGTTTATTCTAATTTGTGAGATTGTAATGATCTATGGAATCATGATAATGACTTATAGTCCGAAGTGTTATAGCAGTTGAACATAATAATGGCCTAGAAAATTTTGAAATAGTAATTTCGCTTGTATATATATATATATATATATCGAACGGAGCAGTAGTTAATAATTGTTAAATGCGGACGCCATATACAATCTTACAATCGCTGCATCCGTTGCCCGACAAAAAGCCCAGACAGAAGACAATCACAACACATAAACCACAGGGCACTCATCGAGCTATTAATAAGAAAACTTGGTAAAATCATAATATGGGCACAATAAACAGGTGGTAATATAAGAATAACGATTTGACATTACAAAAAATATAAAATGCCAAAATTTGAAATTATGATAGTGTATCCATATGAGAAATTCTCTTAAAAAACAAGTACACCATAACTGAAATATATATAGAGCATACATCTCTCGCACGAGGAATCTTTTTACGCACTTCACACTGCAGGAGAGACAAACTGCAATCTAAAATAACGAATGAAGGGATATGGAGAAAATGCACACGAGACAAAGTCTCTACAAGTACATGGTAAAATTGAACAACGCTTTTATTGTTGTTCCTCATCTTGAAGTCACCATGAGGCCTTAAACAACTAGCTATGCTCATACCTCACAGTAAGTTCAAGAAGTCCCCTATAGCACCGATTTGAATGGAATTCATTGCTAGATGTAAGCCAATTTCTGTCAGACTTGTTATAGCTTCGCGTTTGCCGATACTAAGATGTATAACTCTGTTTCACTGTGTGTGGAATAGGAAATTTTCATCCGTTTTCCCTTCCTACATAACTGGAAATGATTCCAAATTTGGTCTTAGTCATTTAATTTAGTGGCAAGGATAAGAAATGAGGTAACAGTGCACCGGTATGACATTAAGTATCACGTTGCTTTACATGGTACCATTTTGTAAGATTTTGTAAAATTTTAATCCCAAATGCAAACAGGTTGGCATTTATATCAAATCGTCAATGATATTTCATATTTTTGTCAATCGATAGATTAAATTGTATGTAACAACATGAACATTTGAGGTATATCTACTTTCTGTATTCGTGGTAAGACCTGATACAAAGTCAAGACACATGTTTTTCAGTTGATAATAATATAAAATGTAGAAAAAATATTAAGTACTCAAAAGTACGTATTCAAACGAAGACAGTTTGAGAGATAATTCAATTTAATGACATAAGGAGTAGGGGCGACAAGGGCCGTATTTGGCCTGAAAAATAAGTTTGGTTGATTTCACAGAATTTTCTCATTATTCTGTGGGTATGGCTTTTCAGTAAACAGTAACAGTTCTTAAATATTGATGTATGATTACTGAGTTTTTGAGTGTAGAAGAAGGGAAAATTGAAGATTTTGTCGAAAAATTAGCAAATTTGACCAATTTGACTACCTTTTCTGTACAGGATATATAGAGCACACCCAAGAACCACAAAAATATTTATATGAAAGGTTAAATTCATTTGTACCAATAAGTTGGTAAAATATCTAGTTGATTCTCGAATGTGCTCGATATTTCCGGTCAGGCAAACTGTACAAAAATCTGACAAATTCGGTATATTTCTATAAAATTCTCAAAAGTAACCTTTTTATGACGTCAGAACTGTAGCTATTGTGACGTCACTGGTTATAGCTTTGGCATTTTTTCTGTAAAAAGGATCTCAACTTTGAAACAAACTTGAAATAAAATCTTGAGGTGCAACTTAAAAATTCACTGGAATCTTGGGCCAAATCAAACCCTTATCGCACCTTGTTCTTTATACAACAATGCCACCAAATAACTTTTTTGTTCATTGTTACAAGTAATAGACCACAATTTAAATGCAGAAAACTTGCGACGAGATACCTAGTCTTAATCGAGACGAAAGGTATTTGAGCCTGAAAACTAATACATATGTATCTCTGGCGACAAACCAAGTATTTCAACGAGATAATAGGCTTTTTGATATTTGTGACTGGTTAGTTACAACATTATCTTATTTATTATTAGCAGTAGGGAGTGTAGTGTGATTTTACGGAAAGCTAAAAGCCAAAATTGCCTTTTAAAAATCCCGCGCTCAGTTGTTATGACGTTGCAAAGAAAGGGACGTAACTCCCGAATATAAACAAACGACATGAAGGTGAACTTCAGATTTTCTGACATATATGGGAAATTACTTTGTACAGCGTAAAAATACAATAAACAAAACTTGGAGGACAAGACTAGAAAATGATTGTGCAATGTGTTATGATTTGAATTATTTGAATGTAACACTATCGCGTTATTACGCCTGGTCACGAATGACGTTATGTCCAATGTCAACAAGTCATTCGTGTTGGTAGGGTGAGAAAAAGAACCAAACACGGGTTGGTGTGCAAGACAAAAAATCTCAGACACCCGCGGGCAAGATTAGGCAGTCTCTGACTCGGCATAGCCTCGTCAGAGACATCCTTAATCTTGCCCTTTGGTGTCTGAGATTTCCTCGTCTCGCACACCCACCCGAGTAAGATTCTTATATTCTCTCCAGGTTCAAAAGACCGAAAACAAAGCATCTAGGGGTCACCATACGGTCTTAAACAACACAGTGAGGAACCCCACACCAAATAGCAAGCTCTAAATGGCTCCAAATTATCAAAGTGCATAAATCAATGGAAACAAAGTGCATAAACCAATGGAAACAAACCACTTCCAATGACCCGAATATCAAGAACCTAAAATTTTATTTAAGACAAGGACAAGCCAATGACCAACATATTTCTGACTTGAGACAGGCGCAAAAATTGCGGCGGGGTTAAACCCCTTTTCTTGGACCTAAACCTTCCCCTATATGTGTATATAAAACCCAGTTCTCGTTAGCTTCGCTTCACACAAGTCAGTCAAGATGGAGATCGCATGTTGTAATTCAGATTTAGGAAACAATAGATTTTTCCAGGCTACCCAATGGATGGTAGAAATAAGAATCGACTTTTGATAATGGCAGCTGAAAGACGGAAATTTGATACCCACTAAAAAGACTGGTCTTCCTCTGCAAAGATGGAAGCTCCTGGTTGATATTTTCGAATTTCAGGACCAAGCTCTAGTAGAAAACAAAGCGACACTCCTCCTGAAAAACATGCATTGTAGCGTAAAAGCTTCCGGAATATATGTCGAATACTCTTTGTAACGTCTTTATCTTTTTATATTATAGAATTATCGACACTTATTAAATGATAAATGTTGTAGTGAACACAATGCCTGTCCTTTTGATTTATTATTATTTTTTTTATATCTGTCACAAGGGTCATACCACTTATTTTTACAGGCATTGTGAAAGATAACATTGTTTACAAATGCAATACATATTTCGTTTTTGAAATACATATCAAATAGATTCCTAATACCACAGATTAAGGTGTGTAAATAAATTATTTATTAATTGATACATATATTTTGCACTGCCATGAGTACAAACAAACTTCAATAAACGCTGCATGGTTATGTCATTTGGGTCCATCAAGGGTTGGCTGGAAACAAAATAATACCAAAGCCTCTTTTTGCTTTAAACATTTAAACGTAGCTGAAATAGAATTACACAGTATATCTTTTCAATCAAACACATTGAGAACCAGAGAGTAAGTATTTCTATTTTTTGACATTTTACTTCTTTGCTAACTTTATAATATATATAAAATGTATAATTACGGATTACCAATTTATCAAAAAATTGTATGGGATTCACAAGTAACATGTTTTCACTATGTGTAATGTCTGCAAAATTAATACTTCCTTACATAAAACTGCGAATGAATCATGTACCCTCAATCCGGAGGGACAGACAATTCCTAACATTACCTCATGTTTAAAGGAAGCATTAAAAGAAAATCATTAATTACACTAGGCATCATAAATGAAAATATACAACACTTCAAAGTATCAATGAACTAACATGCCAAGAAATAACTAGAGTTGCAATTGCAAGAAATTGCAGATTTTCAGATTCCTTATTTCTTTTATAAAAAAATGTTACGGCATAAACAAAGATAATTATAGGTTTCATTAGGAGGTGAGGCTTGTATATCGATTGTTATCAAATCGAGCTATTTAATTACACAATAATAATTAACGAGCTTCAACGAGTTAATAATTATTTGTAGTTAAATAACAAGCGTTATACAAGCCTCACGAGTTATGAAAACCATTTCTCTTATGATAAAATTCATCTGTAAACCATTCTGTCGTGTTCTCCCAATTATGTCAAGTTGGGAGAATTTAGTTTGTTGAGTTTGTGAATAACATTGAAGAATGATTTTGTACTTTAAACTTATCCTTATAATGAATGTAAAGTCTAATAATAAATTTTCCCCGTATATAAAGTAGAAACTATAAACAACGAAAAGTGTTGTAGATGTAGGAACTATGTTTCATTATACGCACATGTACACAATAATCAATAGCAATGACAAGTACATGATTCCTCGCTGTTGACAAACCTGGGTGAAAGCTCGGTTGAATTGTGAATTTTACAGATCATAACAATATTACAGTTATAAAATTAATTTCTGCTTGTCAGTTGAGTGAAAATGATACGAATGATTTGTAATTAAATGTAGGTGTAAATTTCTCTGTATCTAGATCTGTGGTAACTGATTCTGATGTCAATTTCCACGCGTAAATGACCCCAATACACATTACATCATAACATCAACACAGAACACGGGAAGGAAACTTATTTTTAGCAATAAAATAATGTATTTCAGGTGGCCAAAATATATTCAACTGTTTTGGGAGAATGAATTAATAGGTGCGTACACACGAAGCTCATTTTTTCATTTCTTCTTCTCTCCAATGAAATAAATAAAATAATGCAGACGACATAATGCAGGGAGCACGGGATTTAAAAAGAATTACCATGACGTTAGTTTGACCTGATGATTGACCTCTAGAACAATCAATGAAAATACGACTGAAAAGTTATCTAATCGTATGAAAGGCCAATGAAATGATAGCATAAAAGATATCACTAAGTGATACGAAAAATTATCTTATCGTGTAAGAAATAGATATTGCTGCCACATCATAAGAGTATACATATTTTACACACATATAATACAGATATAGCTGTTATCAATCTGTTCAATCATTTAATTTTATTCAAAGTCTAAAAATCTACATAAGAATAAGTTTTTGTCGAAATCGGACAACTTGAAATGTTTATACGTATTTTGGCAGCCGTCATGAAAATGTCGGACAATTTTGATTTGTTTGCATTAATTTCTTCCTCTCATTTTATTGATCACTTAAATGACCACAATTCTGAACAAATTATTCAAAACATTTCCTCACATATTTAATTTTCATTTTTCATTTTTTTCAGTCATTTTGAATAACCACTGCATAATACCTTGCAAAACTGAAGTAAGATCAAGTTAGAAAGTTACCAAAAAAAAAAAAAAAAAGATGTCTTCAAACAATCCTAATGAAACTTTTTTGCAACTGGTAAAACATAAAAAAATATATATTAAAACTAAATTTAAAATGTAAAGAATAAAAACGTCAAGAAAGGAATCATTTGATTTTCTCTCACAGATCGCTGTACAGATTCAAAGATGGTAAGTAAAATTTAAAATCTATTAAATTATTTCGCAACCATCGATATTTCTATTTTTTAAAATACTATGAGGTAAGAGTATTTTTTTATAATTGAAGGTCTCAAAATGACAGCAAGATGAAGAACATCAATAAATCGTTCCATTGGCTTAACCTTACTATGCATTTGTAGGGATCCTATCCCATGTAAATTTACTCCAAATACCTCTGTTTGTTCATTTATAGTGTGTGCAAAAATTAAATTAATGAATAACAGGAATGGCATTTTCCCTACCCCTTAGGTGATGTGACCAATTTCCGAAATATCAATATATTCAATAAAAGTTTTATTACAAGTACATTAAAAATAGAGGGATAGAAAAAAATGTCAGTATAATTACCAAATATATCTCAGAACGAATGAAAGCAATGGCCATATAATGTCTGTTTAAGTGACATGGATTCCCGTTTATTGCAACAAATATCCAGCGTATACTTACCCGTAGTATAGGAACCTGTTTGCCTAAAATTTCTGTCTGACGGTTTAATCTGTAGGCTGTAGAACGTTTTTCGCGGAAAATCCCCTTCAACAAAATATGTCAGTTAAGATTTTCTTATTTTATTGTTGAAAAAAGAAATATTTCATGTTCAAAAAGGAGTTTATTATTTTTATCGGTAATTTGTATGAGTTTCATTTGATCTCACGAAGCATTTTTTTTAGTATTGGCTACTGCCCGAATACGAAAAAATATTGGCAAAAAGTATCTTAGGTCACGCCTACTTTATCAATCAGAATCAATGAAACAAAGAAATATACATCTTACAGAGACTCTTACCGGATCGTACAAATTCTTTACTAATCAATACTAGTCAATTTCATGATTTGTTGAAAATTAACATTCATTTTCAAAATTTGTTCTATTAAATGATTTAGTTAATTACCGATAAAAAGAATAATGGAAGTTTTGTTTTTGATACAAGAAATATTGGCTCCAATAATGAACTCACCCGCAAGGGGCTCGTCCATTATTGTTCGCCAGTATTTCTTGTATCAAAAACAAAACTTCCATTATTCTATAATAAAGAAAACAAAAACATTTAGCCCAGTCCTTGAATTTCAGCTTCCGCTATATAGACGATGTGCTTTCTCTTAATAATCCTAAATTTAAGGAGTATTTACATCAGATCTATCCAAATAAGCTTGAAATTAAAGAAACAACTGAAACACCTACTTCAGCTTCGTACCTAGATCTTTTATTGTATATTAACGAAGATGGACGTTTGAAATCTAAGCTATATGACAAGCGTGATGATTTTAATTTCCCCATTGTGAACTTTCCCTTTCTACGCAGCAATAAACCTACCTCTCCAGCCTATGGAGTGTACATTTCACAGTTGATTCGTTACTGTCGAGCTTGTAGTTTGTACAGTGATTTTTTGAACAGAGCAAAAACGCTGTCCCAAAAGCTGCTCAGTCAGGGATTTGTTCAACCGTTGTTAATTCCATCCCTCAAGAAATTCTATGGCCGTCACCATAGCATCATTGACAGATATGACGTGTCAGTATCCCAAATGAAAGTGGACATTTTCAGCTAGATTCACGTCTTCCCAGATTTGACTACCGACTTTGACATTTTCCCGGATTGAATCACTCACAGTGTGACGGGTGCTGTTAACAGAGCAAGACATGCTTACCCTTCCGGAGCACCTAATGTCACTCTCAGTTTCACTGGAGTTCACACTGTGAGTGCCTTTGTTCTTGATGTTTTGGTTTCTGGTTCTGTGTTTTGTGTCTGTCTGGCGTCATCGTTTTTGTGTCTAACGTCATTGTTGTCTGTGTTCTCGTTTTTGCCCTGTCTTTGGACTTCGATTTTTGTGAATTTCACCCCTTTGTTCCTTCGGTATTCTACTGCCGTTGCTTCTATATATCTAGTTAATTGTGTAGTGTGTCTATGTTCGTAGTTGGGAATAGATTGTCTTTCGAGAGCAGATTTCTTGTAAATATTGCCCATTCGTTGCGCTAAAAAATACATTTTTTCTCCGTTGTACACGAAAAACTAAACTTACATTGCTAACATTTCTGATAGCAACTATAAAAGATAGTTTTTATTTTCATGCCAAATTTCAATAACACATGTAGCTGCATAGTCGAGAAAATCGTTGTTTGAAAAATGAATTACGAAGGCTGTTTAAGGTAACTTTTATCACAGACTGCAAGTCTTTCTTACTGTTACTCTGTATGCTGTTACACAAATAATATATTTACACAGTATTCAAAAACACCGTTAAAGATGAATGTTAGTGAAATTTCAGGTATTTCCCAGTTCTTTTCTACGATTGTTTACTTCAATTTACTTTTCTGTGTATATGTCTTTCTCAGTACATAATGGAGAAAGGGTGGTTCTGGAGTCTAACACCATTTTTAAACTTGTGATTTTTTAAGAATACTATAAAACGTTCATCCATTTATTTTTTGTACTTTGAGAAGGCATTTTGAAATTGTGAGCTCCTGAGATATATAGATAATCTCACCTGAAACTTCTAAAACCAACTGTTCTTAGGTGACGTATGCAGGGTCTTTCAAAATTTACTGATTTCTTTCCAATATATTCATAAACCTGGCCGTCACTGCAAAACGTTGACTAACTATTGACCCTATGAGAACATTTTTATCGCACCATAACCCTGTGAAACAAACTTGACAGATATGATCTATTGAAGGTTTTTTATGTGGTTCCTTTCCAGCAACAAACCGGCATGGCCACCAGCTGAACATAATTTACTACATAAGGGCAACCAGATTTAGATAATCTCTTCTCAAACTACTTATTATGAGCTTACTAAACCACTCTGTACAGGTATGATGTATAGGAGGCCCTTAGCAAAGATTGCTTGTTTCATTCTGATCTAACAAAATCATGGCTGCCATCACCGATCATGTTTTACTATCAAATTATCAGTAAAAACGTATTTTTTGTACCTCCTCTTGAACTATGCAATTGAATTTATGGAGTCGTAATTTTCTGATTATTTAATTACAATTCAGGAACTCGTAAACAACAGTATTAATTGAGTCATATGTATAAAAGCATTGCTAGGTTAAGCATTTCGCCAGGTGAGCGATATAGGCTCAGCTTCAGAACATATAGCTTACACATTTTGGAGTAGTAGAACACAGGTGCCACGCCTAGTGTAGAAGACAAAAAACATGTGCCTTACATATCACATGAAAAATTGCTGATAATTTTGTTCAAATTGAGTCCTTCAAGCACTAGCAGGAAAAAGTATGAAAAGTGCATTTTTTTGGTGGTATTGTGTTGATTGATTCTGTGTATACACTTTGTATTCCATTTGTTTTACCTACGGTCCAAAAATATTGGAGTAATAATCAAATTCAATATAACAAGATGTCATACAAAGATAATATCAGATGTGTGGATACAGCCAACATCACGAAAACGTGATTTGTAACTCAATTACAGTGCGTGCTTTTTATTCAGATATCGGCGATAACTACTTGTTGACTGATGACATTTGTTTATACAAGTGTACTCATGGTGACTCAAGATGAAGAACAACATAAAAGCGTTATTCCATTGCTTGTTTTTACCATGTATTTGTAGATATTTATCTCATGTACATGGACTCCATATCTCTTCATTGATTATTTCTAACTTCATTAATAGAGTTCTAATTCTAATTTCACATGGATAGAATCATACACGATGCCATCACTTTTATATTCAAAATCATCAGATATATTTAATTTTTACAGCACTTATATTATAACTGATTACGAACAAGTAGCAGAATGTGAAAGGTTTTAGTGTTCAACAAATGAATTTGATTTAGACTAAACAAATCACTGTCAACCCTTGTATTTGTTTAGATTTAAATACAACCATGCGAGATAGTATTTGATCATTTTAAATTTATTTTCCAGCCAATATACAGTCTATTAGCCGAATTTTATAATTCAGAGTTAGGTATACTGCTATTTTTTCCTGTTTTTTCTCAATTGTGAAGTTGTCTGAGTTTGGATTTCCTCTTTGTGTGCTTCTATGATGAAGTGAAATATTTCTCCGAAACAGTATAACAAGCCTTCACAAAGAAGCAAAAGTGGCCGCTGGCACGGTCCATTTTACTACAAAAGAAACATATAATACTTCAAGTTACAAAAACATAATAACATTTCATAGAACAGCTAAATATTTCTCATTTCAATAAAAAAATACGTCAGTCTGCCTACAACAGTGTTCTTGATAAAACAGTAACCAGACCTACAGTACTACCGTAAACAGAATACAGTTTACAATTTTAATTAAAATCAAAAAGAAAAAACATATGATTATTTGGCTTTGTATATGCAGTTAACGATATAATCTACTAACTATATGAATATAAACACAGGGTTGCACAGATGAGCAAAGAAATAGGTGTGTTTCTGTTTTATGACTGATTATTCACCTATAAATATAGACGTTTCAATTTGAAATCAACAGGTTACTTGTAAATAACATCATCTCCGGATACATCAATCATTTATACACGTTTGGCAGACTTTAAAAACTGAAAAAAATTCCTAAGTGAAAGACAATATGTGAAAAACTTACCGGACATGTTTGCTGTTTCACATGTTTTCCTGTAAAAACGTTCTATAGCCTACAGAATAAACCGTCAGACAGGTATTTCGGGCGCATAGGTTCCTATACTGTAATACCGTTTTACCTTTTTTTTCATTCAACGAAATATAGTTCACTCGATACTTCAGGTATTGACTTGACAGTTGGTATGCGATTTTATCTTAACAAATTACAGATCGAGTGCCAGTAAAGAAGGGATACGCAAACAATAAAAAGCAGCAATAAAGAGATTCGTAAATATGAACTTAATATCTAAGACGGTTTTCTGCAGAAAGAAAACTGTATGTCATGGAATTTAACAGCCAAAGTGCAACTACTTCTACTAAAATTATTTAATGATTACCAAAGTAACTCACGGAATACATATCTAGTCAGTTTGGCAAGTCAACAATATTTCTAGGTGTTTGAACATATTTGGCACAGATGATTACTTAAAAACAGTGCAGGTTCAGGAAATTTATTAAAATAACTTTTTTATTATATCTAAATTAAACTAAATCGGCTGCAAAAATAAAGTTACATGCCAAATCTACCAAGGAACTTCATAAGAAAAAAAAATACAAACGTTAAGAATGATGGGAACTCGGGACAGCTGGGCTTGGAACTGGCACTAGCAAAAGCAGTTGGTAGAGTTAAGCTGGTTTATGGGTACCAAACCTCCACTTTATCTGTCCTGCTTATCTAAAGTATCGTAACCATATAAAGAAAATCCAATACCTATAGGCTAATAACGCAATAACCACAATCTTGAAAAGGAAAGGGGACAAAACGTAATTTTGAAAGGTGAGTCAAGGAGTGGCCACCGCTAAACTGCTGGCTAGCTCAAGGAGCCTAGTCTGCTGGCAAAACACTGTAGCAATACGGAAGAAAAATCAAATTCAAAACTGCCCGAAGGGCTTGGTAAAGAATCATCATGTATCAATGAGAGGTCAGTATGGGTGCAAAAACCTCAGGTTACAGATCCCAAAGCCAATTTAACGGATATATGCTACATATTCTGTCAATATCCACAATCACGTAAAGAATGTCAGTTTAGCTCTAGTTTTTCTGGATTATTTATCAGTTTCTTGAATTTTTAACAACATTTCCAAAAAAAAACGAGGATAAGTTACAAGCTGTTTACGAGTGACACCATATTTCGTTTCAAATTTTCATATCTTCTATAAAACTTTTTAAGTGTATTCAATTTATGAAATCTTTAACCTTGTTGTAAAATTAAGAATGGTAACGTTCATTAAAGTCGTGAAGAGTAAAATCGTACAAATTGAAATATACGAACGTGTATAAACCCCGTATGAATGAGCTAGAGGAGTTCAGTAGGTGCCAATTAGAAGCTCTAAAAACAGAATGAGTTAGATTTATTGAGTTATGTTTTTAACAAATTATATGGACAAAAATTATTCTTTTCAACAAGCAATTTGTAAACCAAAAACAACTAGACGATACTTTTTCTTCCAATTTTAGTCGTCTTGTCATACTGAAACATTTTAAAGAATAGATCACGCTAATAGTATAATAAATGAAGGGATATGGAGTAAATGCAGATGAGGCAAAGTCTATAAATACATGGTAAAACAAGCATTGGAACAACGCTTTTGTTGTTGTTCATCATATTCTATAGTTTGTTCCACAGAAATCTAAATTTAGACATTGCAGATAAAACACTGTAACAAGTACTTTGCTTTCATAACAATACTTTTGTTAACTATGGGGTGGAGGTTTTGCTCTTGCATTTAACAAGATATACCATATTCAATCGGAAGCGTCTAAAATTGCTATTACTGGTAATCTGAGAGTCACAAATCATTGTATATTGAAACTGGTTTGGTAACATTGCAATCTCGACGAAAAAAAGAAAGCTTTGTTCATTTTACGGAAAAATATAAAAATTCAGAATACTATATGCATAATTTACACTAGGTAATTCTAGACGTAATGATGGAGACTGGTTACTGAATATTACCACAGGTAAAAAATTATTGTCTCGCGAGACGTCCTTTAAAGACCATGGACACCCGGACAACTTGAATCCAGTGCCAAATGAGCTGTTGTCTCGGTGCCCTTGGACTGTGGGGGGCGACAGCTCTTATCCTTATCCATATCTTCATTTATCAAAAATATTTAAAGTAAATATGAAAAAGAAGGAAATGGGTAAATGTCAAGGAGTCAACATCCCATATCCAGGTTAAAACGACCCAAAACAAAACATCTAGGGGTCACCATATGTTCTTTAACACAGTGAGGAACCTCACACCATATAGTAAGCCCTAAATGGCCCGAAAGGTAAAAAAGTGAATAAATCAATAGAAACAAACCACATCCAATAACCCAAATATCAAGAAACTAAAATTTTATAAGAAGACAAGGACAAGCCAATAACCAACATATTTCTGACTTGGGACAGGCGCAAAAATTGCGGTGGGGTTAAACTCGTTTTCTTGGATCCAAATCCTCCCTCTATGTGTAGTGAATGGCTAAAAATAAATACACAAAAAGACTCACAGTAAAAATCAAACTAGAAAAAACCCAACTTATCAAGACGAGTACCCTTACAATAAAGTACATGAAACATGAAGACAATACACACAGGTACTGTCCGGACAAATGCTCGCAGTTACTTACAGCTAGCTAAGGACATAATTTCCGTTGACTATGATATCAAGCCTTCTTACATATGAAATTTCAATTGAAATACTTCTAAATAGATTTGGTATAACAACATCATCAATTATGAAAGAAGAACATGGTATTGTGCAATGCCAAATACTGCCAATATGAAAAATTGTTTAATTTAGTTATGGTGTAAAGCATTTAGAAGATGATCAATATTTTTGCCAACAAAAACCAGAAGTAAAGATTTAACAACAATGCTGTATTTATATCCTTTATGAATAAGTTTGTTCAACGGATTAATAAGTTTGGAAGGACAATTTTTGAATTTATGCGCTTTGTAAATGATATTACCATAGAAGTTTGGATGTGAAATGCCCTGATGTATAAGAGCCCTGCATGCAGAACCAAATTTTCTTAACAAGTCAGTGTATCTATAATAAAATTTAGAGAATGTTTTTATCAATTTATGATATCTAAACCCTTCATGCAGAAGTTTTTCGGTGAGACAAAGATTTCGGTCGTTGAAGTCAGAAACATTACTACATACTCGTGCATATCGAACAAGTTGTGAAATGTAGACCCCGTAAGAAGGGGCTAACGGAACATCGCAGTCGAGATGGGGGAAATTGACTATAGGGAATGAGAAATCATCCCTTTTATCATAAACCTTAGTGTTTAACTTTCCTTGATTTATTGATATATCAAGATCAAGAAAAGGAGTATAATCACCTCCGCTGTTGGATTTATTTAAAGTAAGTTCTGCAGGATAAATTTCATCTGTAAATTTAGAAAATTCAGGATTATTTAAAGCCGAAATATCGTCCAAATATCTATATGTATTGTTAAATTTATCCACTAAATGCTGTTTAGAAGGGTCTTTTTGAATTTTCGCCATGAATTGTGACTCATTTCTGTGAATTAATATAAGATGTTGTATTGTTAAATTATTTTAATTTAATGCTTTATTTATTTATGGAGGATTGCTAACAGCCCGAAGGCCACGAGTAGCTTTCCTCAACAGAAGTAACAAGACATATATACAATACAAGACAGTACAAGATACATACAAGACATATAAACAATACAAGACAAGAACATTTAAGACATACAGTATAAAATGTTAAATTGATGTTTCAATTATAATTTTGTTGTTGTTGTCACATTTGTATTATCACACTAACAAAAATATGGTAAATGTTATTAACATGCCTTCTTCAAAAACCAAATCCCCTGGCTTGGTTATGTGACTAATAATTCAGGGAAGAGTCTTGGTGGGATTGTTGTACCACCAAGGACACTTGTGGACAACAAGTAACTGTTGTTAAATAAATTCATGAAATTAGGTGGTGTCCTTGTTTCTTAGTGAGTCCGATGTTGACATTGTCCATGGATTGTTCGTTCTCTTGATTGACTGTTCGGTTCTCACAGACATTCTTAAAAAANAAAAAAAAAAAAAAAAAAAAAAAATTATTGTTTGTCAAATTATTGTATGCATCTTTTTCAATTATGCATTGAATTATATATTTTAAACGAGTAACACATCAAATAAACAAATAAACAAAATAAACATAAATGATCAAAGTCTATATTTTCATCTCTCTCTGGAGTTACTATGTACTTATATATAAATTGTATATTTTCCTAAGTTGGCTTTCCATATTGTTTGATTTTAATGCTGCTGATGAGAGGTTACTCCTTGAAACTCCGTTTTTAGCATAACTGAATTTACCGTTTATTATGCAACTTGGGTATGATATTTTGGTATTATTTTTGTTCAAACATCCATTTTCAATTTTTTTTTAATTTGGGATACACTTGATAAAGGGACACAACTTGAACGTTTTCTTAAAATCATTTTTGTCATTGAAATTACTCGCTCTGAAATAAAGAATCAATCAATTCACTGTTTTCTTTGAAGTAGTCATCTTCAACTATAAAAGAATTGCCACTAACACGTTGATCGTAATTATTTATCATAACTTATTAAAATCCTTTCATATAAATTGCACCCTTTTTTTCTCATTTATTACTTCAAACCCCAAAATGTATTTCTAATGACTTAATATTAGCTCGTTAATTAAAAGTTTTAAGATTAAACATATCTTTGGATGTTTTTTGTAATTTCAGTGGAATATTGTTTTCCGAAACAACAGAATAAACACAAGATTATGCAGTAATTGTAATTAAGAGAAAAAAGCTACAAAAAGAATTACTATGTACAAACGGGTTCATTGTTAAATGAAAAAAAAACTTAAAAATGTAATTTAAAACTAAACTGAATTTGCTATCAAAGCCTAATTACAAACATTTTTGGTTTCATCTTCGTTATGGACTAAGGAAGATACTAAGAGTCCATGTCTTCATTGTAGTATCATGACTTAACGATCAAGCCAATACTTCAACTAAATATACGCTTTTGCATAATGGGACAGAGAATAGAACCATCTTTATTATTCCTTTTAACATTATATTCATCGTCGTCAATAAATTCTTCAATTCAAAAATCAATGATATTTGGTAACAGCAAATAGACAGTCTGTTTGCTTTTGTTAGAGTCTGGTTTGCAGTGGTTAGAACATATTTCATAAGTTTCTGATTTGCAAAGCTAAAGATACATTCCCTATGCAAAAATCTGTTTGGATATGGTTTGGTCATTATTCTGTGTCTGTACGTTATTAGTCAACCATTTGATTTGTAGTATCTTTAATTTTTTTTTCTTTTATCTACAGATATCGAGAGGTGATAAAGTCGTTTGTACAACTTTTAAAAAATCTTAATGTTTATTGTTATTGTCCTGTCCGCTGTGTCTAGTAGAGCATCATAATGCCAACAAGACGCTGGCATTGGTTTAAAAAATACGATGTCGATATATTGATTTTTCCTTAAAACTTTAGCATATTTCATTTGACCAAAGCCGAATGCTTGACTTTATATTAAATATTAGTCTTTTATATGAGCTATTGTAAATAATAAAAAAAGCATTCGTACTGATTTACCTGTCCCAAAAAGTTTTTCTTTATTTTCATCGCTAAAAGATCTTTAATACCTGCAATGAAGTAAAACAAATATGGTCAAAATGGAAAATGGTCATTTGCTTCTCACATTTACCTCAATTAGGATCTGTATTGTCTTGTTCATCAAAAAATAAGAGAAAGAAAGAAAAATGTAAGGAGAGCATACAATTTCTTCTATAGCTTCTGTGTTTTGTTTCAAAATTTATTTCGGGATATGTTTGCAACCAAACAAAGTTCTGTTTTGCTTGCCAAATATTTTGCCCTGATAACAACATGATGTCGTATGGAGCTGAATATTAACTATAAACAGGGCCAAAGAGTACCAAGAAAAAACCTTTTTGTGTATATGACTTTGGTTATCGTTCACTTGGCTATGGAATACACATATCTTAGTTGATACACTATTCTAGAGGTTGTGCTTACAATGATGTTTTAAGTGAGAACAGAACAGAACCGTCAGTTTAGAAACGAATAATCCAAGAACAATGGCAACATCAAGAATACCAAGAGACAATATGAATCAAACACGGGTATGTGTGCGAGACAAGGAAATCTCACACACCCAAGGGCAAGATTAAGGTTGTCTCTGACGAGGCTTCAGCGACGTCCTTAATCTTGCCCTTGGGTGTGTGAGATTTCCTTGTCTCGCACACATACCCGTGTTTGATTTGTTTTCTCACCCTGCCAACACGACCGAGCAGTCGTTCATTTTGACATTGGACATCATGTGTCGTACTATCAAGCATAACGTTGGATTTCTGTTGACACTAAATAATTCAAAACATATTACATTACACAATTATTTACTTGGCTTACACTGGCTTTTCATTTGTGTTTACGTATATACTGAAATCGTTGATATGAAATTTGACCTTCCTGACTTTTGTTTACTTATGGGATTTACGTCCCCTTTTTATGACGTCATAAGTTTCGAGCGGGATATTTGAATGTTGAGTATAACGTTATTTTCAGAATTATCTGGCACAAATAATAAGTGTCAAGAGTTAAAGACACAGTTTTATAAGTCGACGTTGTTCTAAAATGTGCTTATCTAAAAAGAAAAAAACAAGAAGTGCAATTTGAATGTCAAGCTGACACAAAAACCGCGGGAAAAAGATCGTGTAGGTGTTCTTACCCAGGCGGATTGATGAGACTGAAAATGGGTGGGTGAGACGGAAAAATCTCACCCAGGCATTGGCTACATAGAAAGAACTACAGGTAGGGTGAGAAAAAAGACATCTCGTGAGTATGAAACAGAAAAGAAAAACGAAGGCACACATACATATGAACAATTATGGAATTGTTATTTGTTGTAAGAAAAATTATGAAAGTTTTTTAAAATTTCCATCCTCTAAGTCTGAATTTGTGCAGTGGTTAATTGTTGATACAAATTTGATTGATACAGATAAAAATCTTCTGGTAGGATGTATGTATTTACCACCCGAAAATACAAGGTATAGTCGTGACGAAGCTTTTAACGAAATTTAAACAGAAATGATACATATGTGTAACAAATCTGATTGTATACCAACAATTTTTGGTGATATGAATGCAAGAACTAAACTGTTTGATGATGTGGTCATACCAGATGATAGTCTATTTGAAAATTTAGACGAGTTTCACGATGAAAATATGATGTTTTACCTGTATGATTTTCAGAAACTCTTAGAAAACCGGGTATCCCTTAAACGTTTTTCATGCGACAAGTCTGTGCCTAATAATTATGGGTATAAACTTATAGAATTTCGTAAGCGAAATAATTTATATATAGGCAATAGTAGATTACCAGAAAATGACTTTATGATTAGAAAAAAAGGGGGGGGTCCCAGAATGTCATAAATATTTCTGTTGAACAGTTATATGAATATTTGAGATTGCTTAATACGAGCGACGATGCTGATGATATTAATATTGATGAGTTATTAGAAAATTGGATAACCAAGAAATCAATGCTGTTAAAAACTTACGGAATGGCAAGGCCCCAGGGGAGGCCGAAATCGTAAATGAATGTATAAAGAGAACTCTTCATGTGTTTCTTCCTATTTATATGAAACTTTTTACTTTGATATTATCTTTTGAGCAGGTGCCAAACTCTTGGTTGACGGGGATAATTAAGCCACTTTATAAAAACAAAGGGGACCCGAACAATTTGGACAATTATCGTGCAATTTGTCTGACGTCTAATCTGGGTAAGATATTTACTTCGATCCTAAATTCGAGACTTAATAAATTATCGTATTACATCGGGATAATAACTGATGCCCAGGGTGGTTTCCGGGAGGGTATTCCGAACAAGACAGTATTTTTGTCATGCATGCGTCTGAATTCTGTTAAAAAACTATTTTGTGCTTTCGCAGATTTTAGAAAAAGCTTTCGTACTGTTTGGAGGGTGGGACTTTGGCGAAAACTTATTAAGAATAATATTGGAGGGAAGATTTACATGTACACAGATATAAAGTCATGTGTTAAAATTGGGGAATTAAAACTGATTTCTGAAAGTTATCGCCCTTTCTCTTTGCCTTGTATCTAAATGACTTGGAAGAATATCTGTCAGAATACGATGTCAATGGCTTAAAGTTAATTAATGACAAATTTATGGAAAATTTAGACATGTATGTAAAGTTGATTATTCTTTTATATGCCGATGACACTGTTGTTTTTGCAGAATCGGCAACAGAGTTACAAAACTCATTGTCTGTCTTTGAAAAATATTGTACAGATTGGAAATTATGTGTGAATGTAGCAAAGACAAAGGTTGTAATTTTCTCAAAATTTTCTTTTAAAGTATTTGATCAAGTCATAGAAGTAAAGGAATCGTATGTTTATTTGGGCCTTTTGTTTAATTACAACGGGAATTTTTTCAAGGCGCGAAAAAAGTTGATTGATCAAGCTCAAATAGCTTTGTATGCTCTTTATAAAAAAAAAATCAAAATATATCTATTCCCATTGATCTGCAGTTAATGTTATTTGATGTATTGGTTGTACCTATTTTAACATATTCATCGGGAATTTGGGGTTTTGAAAACAAGGCAAATGTTGAAAAATTACATTTAAAATTTTGTAAACGTATACTAGGAGTAAGGTCACCTACACCAAATTTTATGGTGCACGGGGAATTATGGAGATTTCCTTTAGATTTACAGATTAAACTGAAAATGGTGTGTTTGGCATAAATTGGCGTCCAGTGATAATATATTGTCAGGTAATTTGTATAACTTATTATTTCATCTGTGCGAGCATTGTGATTTCAACTGTAAGTGGATTAGATACATCACATCTATATTTGATGATTGTGGGTTAAGTGAATTGTGGAATATTCAAAATAATGTGAACTTGAACTTTGTGAAAACTCATATCAAACAGCGTCTCCAAGATCAGTTTATCCAAAAGAGGTTTAGTGGCATGAACAATTCGTCTTTTTTATTAACAATTTAAACATGAATTTCGGTTGGAACCCTACCTTTTGATTACGGGAATATACACGTTAATTACGGGTTTGTAACATTAAAATTCCGATAGAGACGGGCAGATGGAGAAATATTCCTAGGGAAAATAGAATTTGTAAAATCTGTTGTACTGGTCTTGGGGACGAATACCACTATTTTTGAATGCGAAAATATTAATAATTTAAGAAAGAAATTTATTCCGGAATATTATAGAAGGTATCTGAGTAAGGAAAAAATGTTTAGGATGTTTGAATGTAATAATATTAAAGCTTTAAATAGTGTGTCACTTTTTGTTAAAAATCTAACAAAGTTGCTTAACTTAATCATGAAAATTGTCTTGCTATTATATGTAATACTGAACACTATTATGTATTATCTGTTTATATATGTTTGTAAAAAACATGTAGATGTTTTGTAATAATTACGGCAACTGTATCTTTTGATCAACCTTAATTTCCCTTTTTATTGTTTAATTTATTTGTGTTTTTGGTTTTGAAAAAGGCCCGGATAGGGGCTGAAAAATTAACTGTATTATTTGTGTACTGTTCACTTTCGTCTATTGTTTGATTATATGTTTGTATATATATTTATCTATATTTGTGTACTCCTGTTACGCAGTTCTCTGCGGCTGAGTTATAATTTCTAATAAACTAATAAACTAAACAACACGGACCAATATAAAACAATGACCGAGATCAGATATAACGGTAGGATAAGCATCTCCTGCTTCCTATCAGACAACAGCCATGTTGAATATGTCAGTTCCAGCAGCAGCAGCAGTAAAGTCAAATCCGGTAGCTGTAAAGGGAAATATGTTGTCATCTGTGAAACAGATATCCCATAGCGGTCCACGAGATCGTGATGTCTATAGTGAACTTCTATGGGGATAATTTCAAGTTATGGTTAACAAACCATTCTTGAAGTAACCTATTTGTGAGCAACGGGTATATATAATAGTTGTCACTGTATGGACCACAGGCCTTTGAGTAGTAAATGAGATATTTCAGAGACTATTACACCGACATTTACGATAACAATTTTGAAGGAAAATAACACATAGATTGATCATTTCTTTCAAGCGAGTCATTTGACAGAAAATGATTTTTCAAAAAATGTGTCCCTTTTGATCCTTTTTTTAATACTACACGAGTTCCGTATTTCAAGACATACCAAAATCAATGCAAATACAAAAAATGTAATGTTTCTCTTCAATAAAAAGGAAAAACTGGCCGTGTTTAATGGTGGTTGATTAAAGTCAGTAATAAAGAGACTGTCTTAAGAGTTGGTCACTGCACAACGAATGCGTACAGTTGTTTAATCACGAGACAAATATTTTTCTATAATCATAATTTTCGAATAGTTGTGCTTTTTAAAAAAAAATTAAACTTAGCAAAATTTAAATTTCATAACGGATTGATTTTTTATGTCAATACGCCATGTCGAATACATAAAAATAAGTTTTGATAAACCGAAGTGTCTGTTTGATTCTTAAGCACAATAAAGCCACACAGACACTTTATATAGTTGTCATATAAGTGGTAGGCTGATGCACCATTAATCCTGGTTTAAGCCATATTCTTTTTAAAAAATACCCGTCATTCTTCCAATAGATTTCCATCACTGGTTCCTCTCTCTGATATTCTTCCGACTTTTGTTGTGAATATTTTTAAAGGATTTCTATCGATGTCATGAGAACAGCTATACGATGGTGGTAGGTAATTATTTTGCAGAATCCTTAAACTTAAATGGGACTATCGCATCATAGATTTTTGCAAAATATAATTAATTTTGACAGAATAAAAAAAAAGATACGTTCAATTATATTCAGTCATTTAACATTCTTTGTTGTAATAATAATGCTAATAAATGAAGATAGTTGTGCAGTAGTCATTTATAGGGCAAACATTAATTTCTGACCTTACTTTGTTGTTGTATCCAATTTTTACACAATCAGTACATAAGTTTTGATCATTTTTTGTGTAATTCTAGATTCAGTCACACACTATTATACTTCTTTGTTTGATGTTTTACGGAGTGATGGCAGTTTGCAAACCAAAGACAAAACCAGGCAAGTATGACCTTTCACTTCAAGAACCAAAAAAGAAGACAAGAGAACTACAACGGCGGAAACTTTTTACCGTTTACTTTTTTGAAAATACAACACCAGAAACAAAAATGAATAAATCATTGTTTCACTATTTTGCGTTTCTCGTTTGAAACAAAAGATCTGTACT
Organism: Modiolus philippinarum; assembly: GCA_002080025.1. Taxonomy (NCBI): domain Eukaryota; kingdom Metazoa; phylum Mollusca; class Bivalvia; order Mytilida; family Modiolidae; genus Modiolus; species Modiolus philippinarum. The sequence goes on from MJUU01028355.1 coordinate 99,992, forward strand.
TTATTTTAAGGCTCTTCTATTCTCCCTAAACCTATTTGCATAGGGATGCGATTGCACAACTGAATGCAGTATTAAACTTATGTCGCACTTGTGAAACTGGCGTGATTTTCACAATCTTCATTTTACTATACATGTATTTTATCATCATAATATAATTAAGGTGACAACTGGTTAACTGGTGAACTTGCGAAAGTAGTTGGGTCTATGGTTTTTAATACCGCCCAAAACCCGAGGCGCTGTGGCGCACCCAAATAAGGTTAAATCCCGCTTTTTTGTGACATCACCGTATCATATGACTCGAGTGACTCAGACCAATTGACCAATTGACCTAACAAGGTAGGGACGCGTAACCTATGACTCACTTACCATGATTCTTGCTAGCTAACTGTAAGACTCAGATCAGCTTACATTATAGACGAGTTCCCTATGACTCAGGTACATGATTCACACAACTGGATGTTCGTATTGTTGGGGTATAGTCGACATAAGTAAAGTGTAAAATGTGATTAGGCGCCCCTGCAAGATGTCATCGGGAATGGTTATGACGTGCCCTATAAGGAAAGGAACCCGAGGGGACATCTGACCATATATGGAAAACATGTCCAAATATGAAAAACGAATGTTATTGTTTGGACATCAATATAAACATGAATGACCATATTTGAAAATGGTTGGGGTATCACGTTACCATATATTGAATAATACAAAAAATACCAGTTGCATGTTGAAAAGTTGAAAACATGCCTAATTTGGTAAATGCATATTAATGCTCTGGAATCGACCAACATGACTATATTTGGAGATAGGGTTGTGTATATCACGTAATCATATATGGAAAACATGTCCAAATATGGCCAAGGCTTTATTTTCGCTCTGGAATCGATTTAAACTATCATTTAGAAATGGGGTTGAGCATCTGTTGACCATATACCGTATATCGAGTTATTTTTGCGTCGGTTTTTTTCGCGCTGTTGGTGTAAAAGAGGACAGGGATTTATTCGCTATGTTAATAGTTCGCGTTTTACTGTTTTATGTAATGCATTTGAATAGGAAGTGATTATTACGCGGATGCTAATATTCGCGCTAGATTGTCAACCGCGAACATAGCGCAATTAAACACACGCGAAAAATTCCCGATATGCGGTATGGAAAACCCGTCCAAATATGGTAAAACAAATTCATCACAAATTGTCACATGTTCATCATAAAATGCCGAAAGTTAATCATTTAATGTCATTTATAAATGTCTTTCAGCTTCAGCCTCCGCGGTCTTTGGATCCCTGGCTGAGAGTTCGTTCACCTTGTCTTCCATGGTTAAGTCCAGTATCTGCACTTGACAAAGTGCACGAAGTACAGTCCAAATGAGTCAACGTCTTCTGGCTGCACTCGCACGTTGCTGATCAAGTACCGGGGTCCGTTTGCGACCAACACGTCTGCAAAGATTCAGTGATATGTTTAGGAATGTCAGCGAAAAATTCCGCTGGTCCGTCCTTTGGGAACGAGAACATCACCCAGTGCGTGCCTCGGCGATCGCAGGTGTCGGTGTTGACGACGACACTATGTGGTCTGTCAGAGACATGGACCGGACGTTTGTCCTCGCTAGACACCGTTGCATGCTAGTTCGTATCCGTAGGTGCCTCCCGTCTCGTCGTCGTCTCCTTGCATCGTTTGGCGGGCGGTTCGTCGTAGCAACCCCTCTGTCGATGATTCGCGAGTCCCAACTCGTGTGCGAATACCAATCCGCATCTGAAACAGGCCATCAGGTCCGTTTGACTTCCATCTCTTACGATAGAATCGTCGTCTTCTTCCATGGCTTCACTTCGGGCGTCCTCACTTCAATTGTCTCACTTCCGGCGACCTCGCCTCCGCCCAAGATGTTGCTTCGTAAACTGCGGGCGTATCGGAATCCAGGCCCACCACTAGGTATCCTTAAGGTCTCCTCGAGGCCTCTTGGAATCTGCACAAATGTATGGCTGTAATTCGGGAACATCTGTCATCCGAACGTGGCGACAGGTTGGCGATTGACGGGATTGTCGAAGAGAACGAGCTAGTGGCAGTTTCTTTTCTTGGTTGGGTCCTTTCCAAAATACATGTTTTGATTTACGGCGACATACGTCAGGTTTGACGATGCTATCCTTCCGTAAAGAGATCGATGATTCGGGGATCTGTGGCCGAGGTCGACATCAGGTCGTCCAACAAGAGCACATTCCTGGTCTACGCGTCGAAGTAGTGATCCGCGTCCAAATCGGGCGAGATATCGCGAACGAATTCCACTTTGGGGGCAACCACTCTTCGGATCTCGTCTAAATGGGGTTGCTAACGCTTGTACAACCAGACGATCCGGGAGCGGTATACACGTCGCCCGAGCTCACCGTAGCATTGGGTCTTGCCGCGAGAGGTCGGACCGGAGACGATCATGGCAAACGGGTGTCGAAACTGGAAACTGCCTTCCATCTTCTGCGGTGGTGGTGGTTGTCGTAGGCTTTCAATCTTCTGTGGTGGTGGTGGTAGGCTTTCCATCTGCTGTGGTGGCGATGGTGGTATGCTTTCCATCTTCTGTGGTGATGGTGTTGGTGGTGGTAGTGGGCTTTCCAACTTCTGTGGAGGTGGTGTAAGTGGTGTTAGTGAGGGTGGTGGTGGTGGTATAACGCCAAATCCATGTTTATTTCGACAATGTGTCAGCATGGCGTCCCTCCTGGAAAATTGTCGATGGCAGGTAGGACACTACATCTTCATGCCAAGACTGGTTCGATGCCTCTTATAACTTTTCTCCGAAAGTGAAGCAAGCAGAACACGTGAACACGTGATCGTCTTTGCAGCGTCACATTTGTAGACAATCGTCTCTCAGAGTGGTTTCTAACAAGTCCAAACCACCCCCTCCTCGTCGTGTGGTAGAGCGGTGTCTCGGATACCACTTCCGTCGTATCTTCGTTTCTCGTGCTTACGGATTTAAGCAGCGGAAGGTAGATTTTTTGACATACGATTCGTCTCTCACGGTATCGCAATACACGTACACGGTCGGCGTCGGATTTTCGAAAAACGGAACAAACATCATTTCCAAGAGAGCACTCTCTCATCTGCCATTCATAGAAGGCGATCGAGGTGGACGAATTCTGAACAGCCCTCCCCTGTTCTCTGGAAAAAGATGCAGTGAGTCGGCACTGTTGACGAATAAGTCAAACTCATCCATGGTTCCATTGGGCTTTCGATACGTCTAATCTTATTATCTTTGGTGGTGGTGGTGGTGATTGTAACTAGTGGTGGTTTTGGCTGTAGTGAATGTAATATAAATTCAAAGATGTCCATTTGACTAAGTGAATATTGCCTTACGGTTCTCGAACGTATAGATCCGATTCCAAAATCACAGGATAAATGCCGTTTAAGTCTTTGTTGCCTTCGACACCGGTGATCATCATTTTCCCGGATAAATAACAGATGAAATGAAGTTGCTCGTGTCGAAACATCACGGCGGGAAATAATTCGGGTTCGTAGGTGAAATGAAGCGATAATGAACGCCTTCCTTTTTAGATCCTTTAGGTTATTTGTTCTCTATCAGCTTTAACATGTCTTTTGGTTAATGGACTTCCAAATGTTTTGGTTTTGATCTGCACTGATGAGACATAAGTCGTCGACATGCGCATATGCAGAAAAGATTGACGGTAACTTCGGTATTTTTATTCATTTAATGGGCGGCGGACGTCACTTTGAAGTTTCTCAGTTCCACTCTGTATCCGAGCCTTTGAACCAGTCTGGCGTAACGGCGAAGTTTCCGTCGGTGTTCCCGTAAAGACGAACACTTTCCACTACAATTGATCATTTAGGATGACAATAATAAACATGATCATGAATTTAATTGGTATAACATATGGGTCAATCTAAATAAAAACTTTGGGAATAGGAAGGCAATACAACTTCAGTTTAAGATTATTCACAATATAGTCTACACTGAAGAATTACTTCAAAAAATGAAAAGAAATCGAATGGCGCTTGTCATTTTTGTGGAGAAAGGGGAACTTTATTGCACCTTTTGTAAAATATGAATTAATTGATGAAGTTTGGTCTGATATTTTTTAAAAATTCCACACAATATGGGATAGCAGAGAACTTGATTATTTTCAAAAATCAGATACGTTTTTAATTTTTGGAACTAGCATCCTGGACAGATTTATTAATTATTGACACGATATTAGTAACAGTAAAATGGGCAATTTGGAAATGTAGAAATATCGTAAAATATCTAAGAAAACTAATCACAAAAGGTCTATTATCCGTATGGCAGAAACTGAATTTCGATTTGTTATTAGCCATATGGGACAGAGGTCTGGTAATCATATATTTCTCGATTACAATCGTTTATTTCTTACACAAGCACACTAATTTTTTGAATTTCATGACTACAAATAATGCATAAAGATATATAATCTTTGTATTGATTCATCTAAGTCTCTAGATAGTGTAAATTACAATACATTAAGATATTTGATTACCTTGACTGGATCAATGGACATTTTCTTCTTTTAATGTGACGACTTTCACGGGATATCCGCGCACATAAGGCGAGTTGGGGAAGGTATTTTATAGGTAAATTAAAAGTTTTATTAATGTTATTATTACTATTGGTGTAATGTAATTGTAAATTATAAATTGTTTATCTTGAATTTTATTGTTAATTTTCTTCAAACGGGTGCCTCTCACTTTTTCCCTGGCAATGAGAGTTTGTATAAACAGGGGCCCCTAGGTATGCTTATCCCTGGGCTACTTAGGGTTCAATGTAGCAGGATGTTGTTGAATAAAATATGTAAAGGTTAAAAAAAAACAATAAATAATAATATAATAATAATAAACAATTTCCTTTCATCTTCTTGTGCTGGCAGATCAACGCGGAAAGCGATCGTTGATTGTAACGCACGTTGGTGAGTCTTAACTTCCCCAGGTCGATGGATCATCCAAGATCTCCCTGCACTACCAAATTAGTTATTTGCATTCCAGGAGTTCTACCAGAGACGTGCAATCGCTCAATCTCAACGCTTCAACGAAGGTGCGGAAAGCGGTCGGTCCTCTCCTGATTAAGATGGCAAACAGCTGTCGGATTTTATTTTTTCCGTATTTTGGTACAAGACAGACGTTTTCTGCGTGTTCGTCCGAGAGGATACGTTTCTCTTGCAAGTACGGAACCACTTCTTCGATGGATCCATCTGCAAAGTTTTTTGCAAGACTGAAACGAAAAGACTGAAATCCGGTGTTTTATGCACCTCCCTTTATTTTGATTTGGTGGGAACGACGATGACCACGTGTTTTTGTACTGCCAAAATGTTTTCAGATATGTCGGCCATGCAGAAAGGAACGTACCCACACAAGAAATATTCAGTTATAAGAGTCATGGATCTGAGTCATAAGGAACGCGTCCCGACCATAATACACATTTTCACCGTAAGCCGAAACCGGAACCGAAACTGAAACCAATATAACTTGAATAATATTCAATATTTAAAGCGTTTCTGTGATATAAATCATACTTGCATAAGTATTTGAACTATATCAGAGACATATAGATAGAGATTAGAAACTCCTAGTTAATCCTATGTAAACATCGGTAATAACACTCGTGTGGGAGATTTCCCGTGAGGTTAGTCAATTTTTATTTCCCAACTTATGTAATTTTAATTAAAACTGTACCGAAACGTCAAAAAAGAGTTTTATTTATCAAATATCTACATATTGTCATGGATATTGAGTGAAATATTTTATTGAATGACGACGAACCTGTATAAACAATAACATTACCATCGGAACATTGTGTTAGTACAAGTAAACTTGACGAAAATTACGAGGAGTTCCAAAGGTAGTGTTGCCTTATGGAGGCAAGTTTACACGCGTGATGTTAGCGACTTCAGTTAGTTGCTAATATCTACATCTATATGTCTCTGACTATATAGATTATCCTTTTACAAAGTTTTTAATTTTTTTTCGAGGATTGAGAATAAACGTGTAAGGGATAGAGCAGCGCATAATTCAACATTTGTGAAATAGTACATAAGATTTAATGTTTTGATATTCAAATTGTCTTCATGTGTATGAAGTGGCAATTTGGTGGCCGGATATATATATCGATCAAGATGCTATAGCATACGGCTTAATTGATTCTTCAGGTTCATAGGAATAATAGCCTTCTCTAAGAGATTGTTATATACTAGTATGTTTATGTCAAGCCAAATATGACAAAAACGTGATTTATTAATATAAGCAATTAATATTTGAAACAATTCATTTCAAGATATTTATAGTTGTCAATATTCATAATTCCCTCATTAATATTAATAAATGGAAAAAGAACTATTATTATTATACTTATTTGCAAATATCAATAAATGAATTATTATATGAATAATTAATATTAATAAATGAATTTTTATATTACTAAATATGAATATCAAAACATGAATTATTAATAATAATAAATGAATTTTGATATTACTAAATATTAATATCAATAAATGAATTGTAAATTTTTGTAAATGATTTGCATATTTTAATAAATGAAGTATAAATATTGATAAATGAAGTATAAATACTTATAGATTTATTTTTAACATAAAAAATAAGTAGAAACTTTTAATATTAAAAACATAGTAAATATTTATAATTGATTTATTTATATTAATGAATGAATAACACATATTTATGAAAAATAATTATCAATATTAATAAATTAATTATAAAAACTATCAATATTAAGGATGTATTCTCCTGAGGTTTCAGTCTCGTTCAAATCTCGTTTATGTATAATTCTTAAAACTTGCCTTATGAGTGACATTTTTTTATTGATATATCTTATATATTGACCCTCCCAAAATGTGTCAAAAAATTATGTACCTACGGCCAGTAGTTTTCGAGAAATGAAAAATTCTAACTTTTGACCAAATTTGACCATTGATCTCCGTTAGAATTTAGTCGATTTTGGGGTAGGGGTAATAAAAATGAATTTTCAAGAAAAGTACTCGTCTTATTCATATGATTTCTTTTCTTAGTTCTTCAAGATATAATTGTCCAACTATTGAAACAAAAAATGGTGAGTTGACTGTGTAGTTGATGGGAATTTTGAAAAATTTAGATTTTTACAGATTTTACGAAGTCTTGAATTTGACCAAAAAAGCAACATTTTCTTACAAAACTTTTTTATATCATCACGGACCTATGTTTTTTTTAGTGATATTTCTTCAAACTCATGAGATCTAACGATCTGGAAACTTTGAGAGAAAACTTGATGCTGGATATCGATATTTTAGCCAAAAAAGGCCCTAAAATAGGTCAAAATTGACGAAATTTGCACAAAATCGTCAAAAATGGGGGTTTTCAAATGACTATAGCACAAAAAAAAAAAAAATGCACATGGACATATGGTTTACTTTTCAAAAATGACTTTTTCAGGGTTTTAGCATTATAAAAATGTAGGTTTCGGGAAAAACTTGATGCAGGAAAATTTTGACCTCTCAGGAGAAAACATCCTTAACAGAGGAATTATAATCAGCAATGAAGAGATATGGAGTAAATGTAAATGAGACAAAATCTCTTCAAATACATGCTAAAACCAAGCAATGGAACAACGCTTTTATTGTTGTTTTTCATCTTGAAGTCACCATGGGGCCTTCAACAATGAGCATTACTCATACCTCATAGCAAGTTCAAGACGGACCCTACCACAGGAATAAGAAACATTTATAATGAATTGTTAATATTTATAAATTAATCAATAACTAATTATAAATATTAATAATTTATTTGTTAATATTTTTATTGAATCATAAATATTAATAATTTATTAATATTTTTTATTCATTGCAAATTTTTGTTACTCATTTATTAATATTCATAATTCAATTTTATACATTTTTGAGGAGAACAATTATAAATATCAAGAATTGATTAGTTAATATTAATCATTCTTGCTTATTTCTAAATATTTATATTATTCTATAAATATTTATAATCCATTTATTAACATTAACAAATCATTAATACATTTTTATTAATTATAATGAATTTAATAATATTAATAACAAGAGGCTCCCAGGAGCCTGTATCGCTTACCTTGTTTTCAGTTGCCACAATCAAGGTAACATTGTAAGTTTACAGTTGATCTTCAGTCTCTCAAACTTTCGTAGCTCGAACACCAACAATAGCTTGAATTGTATTCCAAGTCTGATAATGTTTTCTACATTTTTTTTTGAAGTAGTGACATCAATATCTACTTGGATACCAAATTTAATTGAAATCAGATAATGTTGAATTTTCTCGCATTTTTCGGTGGCCATTTTGAAAACAACAGTCAACGACTACTTTTTAACACTGGTTTTGAAGTTTCGACATCAATACCTATTTGGATATCAAATTTCATTGAAATTGGACAATGTTGAATTTTCCAGCCTTTTTTTGGCGACCATTTTGAAAATGGCGGTCAACAAACAATTTTTTACATCAGTTTTGAAGTTGCGACATCAATACCTATTTGGAAACCAAATTTCATTGAAATGGGACAATGTTGAATTTTCCCGCCTTTTTTGGCGGCCATGTTGAAAATGGCGGTCAACGAAAAATATTTAACACCAGGTTTGAAGTCGCAACATCAATTTATATTTGGATACCAAATTTCATTGAAATCTGATAATGTTAAATTTTCCCGCATTTTTCGGTGGCCATTTTGAAAACGGCAGTCAACGACTACTTTTTAACACTGGTTTTGAAGTTTCGACATCAATACCTATTTGGAAATCAAATTTCATTGAAATCGGACAATGTTGAATTTTCCAGCCTTTTGTGGCGACCATTTTGAAAATGGCGGTCAACAAACAATTTTTTACATCAGTTTTGAAGTTGCGACATCAATACCTATTTGGAAACCAAATTTCATTGAAATGGGTAATGTTGAATTTTCCCGCCTTTTTTGGCAGCCATTTTGAAAATGGCGGTCAACGAAAAATATTAAAACCAGTTTTGAAGTCGCAACATCAATATCTATTTGGAAACCAAATTTCATTGAAATTGGACAATGTTGAATTTTCTCGCCTTTTTGGCGGACATTTTGGAAATTGCTGTCACCCAACTATTTTCAACAACAGTTTTTGAAGTCGCATCAGCATGGCAAACATTTCATCATGTTACACTTAACCTTCATCTTCCATAGTTTTGGAAATACAAGACGACAAATAAGAATTAAAAAAAAAATCAGTGAAAAAGGGCAATAACTCCTACAAGGGTTTATGGATTTTCTTCAAAATTTCAAGTTGGTTAGATATTCATATGTTGAAAATTTTGCAATTTACACTTCACCTCTACCTGTTACCCTTTTTGAAATAAAAAATAAGAAATTCAAAAATGTTGAAAATTTTACGGAACTAGGGCTAGAACTCCGAGAGGGGGATTTCAGATTTTCTTCAAAATTGCATGGTGTGTAGATCTCATCATGCTGATCATTTTCACCCCGTCCGAATTTTGATATCTGTAACGCTTTTTGAGTTATAAGCCAAAAACTGCAATTTACCAATAGTTTTAATTTTTAGCAATGGCGGCTATTTTGTTTGACCAGCCAACTAATCGAACACACTTTTGAGAAGCAATACCCTAGTGTTGATTCAAGTCAAGTTTGGTTACATTTGGCCCAGCGGTTTCAGAGGAGAAAATTTTTGAAATTGTTGACGGACAGACAGACAGACAGACGACGGACGACGGACGCATAGTGATGGCAAAAGCTAACATGGCCTTTTAGGCCAGGTGAGCTAAGTAATTAATAATCTTTACAATTCAATTATAAATATGAAAAAAAAAAAATTCTAATTATTAATAATGACAAATGAATTGCTAAAGTAACTATTGAATTCCAACTTTTAACAATGAAATCTTGAGGCTTTAAAAATGAATTGTAAATATTGACAATTTATCATAAATGATTTTAATTATTAATAAATCAAGTATTTTTGTCCACTTTTGATTGATTTATAAATATAAAAAATTCATCATACATGTTTATAATTCATCTTTTAATATAAATAATATTAACAATTGGTTAATTAATATTTAAAATTCATTTATTATGTGTAATTCATTTATAAATACTAATAAATCAATTATAAATATTTACGATGATTTTTTATATATTTGATATTTCTGGGTATTTCTTATATTTAAAATTCTGTATAGATATCTTTACTTCATTTATCAATTCTATTCTTCATTTATTAATATTAGGAAATCTTTTACAAATATTTATAATTCATTTATTGAAATTAATATTTCATTTATTGATATTTACAATCCAATATAATAATAATGATTGTTTTCAAATTATAAATAATAATTAATGAATTATGAATATTGACAATTAAATAATAAACAATTTAATTATAAATATTTGTAAATAAATTGTTTTAATATTAATTCTTTATATTGATAAATCACGTATTTTGTCCAATTTGCCTTGCCATCAACCTACTAGTGTATAACAATCTCTTAGAAAAGACTGTTGTTCCTAAGGACATGTAGGATCAATGAATCCGTGTGCTATAGTTTCACATATATATCCGGCCACACAATTGCCACTCAATACACACGAAGACAATTTGATAATCAAAACATCAAAACTGATTTAACATTCACAAATGTTGAATTTTGCGCTGCACTTTCGCTGAGACGCATATTCTTGATCCTTGAAAAAAAAATTAAATAAAACCATTGTAAAAGGATAATCTATATCCATTTTTGTAGTTAAAAGACTTATGCAAGTATGATTTATATAACAGAGACACTTTTGAAAGTTGAATATTATTCAAGTTAAAATGGTTTTGGTTTCGGCTTATGGTGGAAATGTCTATTAGGTAACCTGATCTGAGCCATAAGTTTCGTGACTCACGTGAGGTATGTTATACGGTATATCACATAGGGGCGGGTCTAATGGCTCCTCTTTGCCTCCCTGGGTTTGTGGGGGCTAAATCTAACACGGCCTACAACTTGCAAACATCAAATTCTCATTTGTTTTCTGCATATTTCTTATAAATATCATTTGTAAGCCCCCCCCCCCCAAATAAAAAAATAAAAAAAATAAAAAAGACATATGACGATATTTAAATGTAAATATTTTCCCGTTAAAATGACTATACAACAAGGCTGCTATTATTTACATGTAGTTACTAACTATATCTACCACCCTTTTCCGTGTCTTGTTTCACAAATAACTATATGTTGTTTAATTAGAGATTGTATTAGTTACATAGGAAGGTATACAAATTATATTTCCCCCAAATATTCAATTAAATTGTAATTACAAGGATTTGGAAATGTAATTATTTAATTTTTATTTACTTTGCAAATGTTATTATTTAATTACAAATTTCATTTCAAAAAACCGTTTGTTATTATTTTTGATTTAGATAGTTACTATCACACTATCAATTGCAAAACCAATAAACAGTAAAAAGGGCTTTGTGTAAATCAAATGTTCAAATTCATTATCCTCTACCCCTATTGATTTATACCTACCAGACCCAAACGTTACTAGCGATTATTTCTACTTTGGTAATGGTAAATTCCATTTACTGATTTGCAAGTTTACTGTCGTGTACAAGACACGGAATGGTCACACTCAGATTGCAGAAGTAAACACTACGGAAAGGTAGGTCAGTTTGCCGTTTTGTGATGCTTAACAATGAAATACATGACATCAGTAGAAAGGTGGAAAGATGTAATGTGCTCAGAATTGGAGGAAATTTGACAGGAGATCTCATTTAAAGCCTTTGAATTCTGATATGCGAGTTCGTTTGGGAGACTTCTTGTAGAAAAAATGAAAGGATATGGAGTGAATATACATTGACAAAACCTCACACGATACATAGAAAAACCCATCCAAACACAATTAATACTAGTTACATTTTTTTCATTTTTGATCTTCTTCTTCTTTTTTCCGCCAAAAATTTGTCCGACTATTTTCTCAGCAATTACCTGTCCGATCTTGACAAAACTATATAGGAAGGAGGAACATAATCCCAAGAAATACAATCAGGTCTTGGAATTTTCAAAATGATACCAGTTGCCATTGAAACAGCAAAAAGGCCTGGAAAAATGAAATTGCTCGGAATTGGGTGAAATTTTACAAGAAAGTTGCGTAGGATATGGAAAATAGGTTTCCGGTCTCCTAGACTTCAAAATGGCGCAAGTTACCATGGAATTTGCAAAAAAGACAGGAAGATAAAAGCGCTCAGAATTGGATGAAACTTGACAGGAAGTTTGCTTAGGACATGGGGGATAGGTTTCCGATCTCCAAGATTTAAACATAGCATCCGTTGTTATGGAATGGCAAAAAGGCGGGAAAATGAAAATGTTGAGAATCTGATAAAACTTTAATGAAAATGATGTGGGAAGTTGGTTTTTTGGTCTCCAAGACTTCAAAACAGTGACCGTCGCCATGGAAATGGAAGAAAGTTGGGAAAAATTAAAATCTCAGAATTAAACAAAATAGAAACGTTGCATAGGTTGTGTGGAGTTTATTTTTATCCCCGATTTCTGATTTGGGGGTCCGCTTAGGAGACTTTTGTACATGTATCAGCATCCTAATACAGTTATAATTTTTTTTATTATTCAATCTTAAATAATTTTAACAACAACTCTAAGCGCTTAACAAGTTACACTTGCATTCATGTCAATCAATCATATAAAATACATAAGTATATACATTGTACATTTAAAAAATATGATGAACTCAGTTGCAAAAATCACATTAAAATTCATACTATTAATCTTGAATCAAAAGCTTGGAGCCAGCCAAAGTAATAGTAAAAAACACATAGGTAAACAAGTATAATTTGGAAAACAAATGTATGATTATTAAAATAATGAATTATATGAAACTCATTGATAAAGCGAACTACAAGTATTTAAAAAAGAAGATCAAATAAAAAAAAAAAAAATTCACTGAAAACATATTTTGTAAAGAACCACACTGAGTCAAACAAGAAGTACACGGAGAATGACGTAATCAAGATGTTGGAATTTTTTATAGATAATATTTTTGTCGAATTTGGAAGCCGTGTTTTTCAACAGACAATCAGGATTCTCATGGGAACTAACTGCGCGCCACTTTTAGCTTATCTCTTTCTTTTCTCGTATGAGGCGAAGTTTTTACAAGGGCTAACACAGAAAAAACATAGCTTCCCCTACATAGACGATATACTTTCTCTTAATAATCCAAAATTCAAGGAATATTTACACCAGATCTATCCCTATGAGCTTACTGAAATTGAAGAGAATACTGATACACCTACTTCAGCTTCGAATTTAGATCTTTTAATATAGTATTGACGAAAATTGACGTTTAAAATCTAAGCAGCATGACAAACATGATGATTTTAATTTCCCAATTGCGAACTTTCCCTTTCTGAGCAGAAATATACCTACCTCTCCAGCCTATGGAGTGTACATTTCACAATTGATTCGTTACTGTCGAGAACTGCAGTTTATACAGTGATGTTTTGATAGTGCAAAACACTAGACCAAAACCTGCTTAGTCAGGGATTTGTTCAGCTTTTGTTACTTCCATCCATTCAGAAATTCTATGGCCGTCACCATGACATCATTGACAGATATGACATGTCTGTGTCCCAGATGAAAACGGACATTTTCAGCTAGATTTCACGTCTTCACGGATTTGACATAAACGGATTTGACTCAACCCTAGATTGACTCATTGAAAGTGACGGGTGCCGCTAGCGGAGCAGGACATGCTTACCCATCTTGAGCACCTGATGTCACTCCCGGTTTTTATGGGAGTTCACACTGTCAGTACTGTAGTTTTGCGTTTTGTCTCGTATATATATCATACTGTACAATTTTAATTTTGTCTTCGTCAGTGGTGTTTGTGCTGCAGATTTGTCCTTGTGATTGTTTGGATACTATTAAGATTTACCAAAGCTTTTCAAAATTTTACTATGGTACTGTACCATGGATTTCAATTGGTTTTGTCTAAGAGTTAGAAAATGACATTAACCAATCCACTACCAAACAGATCTTTCAAAACAATATATGCCTCACTGATAGTGTGACGGGTGTCGTTAGCGAGGCAGGACATACTTACCCTTCCGGAGCACCTGATGTCACTCCCGGTTTTCATGGGAGTTGACACTATGGGTGCCTTAGTTCTTAATGTCGTCTTTTTATTTCCGTGCATTGTGGTTGTATCACGTCCTTGTTTTGTCTTTGTTTTTGTCTGTTGTCTTTGGGCTTCGATTTTTGTAGTCACCGCTTCCATTGTTCCTTCGGTATTCTGCTGCCGTTGTTTTTAGGACTTTTGTTGTCACTTTTATTTATTGAAATATAATATTTTAAACTCAATTTGTTGCTAAAACATTAAAAAGCATACTCACATAAGCAATTAAAAGTTATATATTCAGATTTTACGGAAGGAATGTCGAACTATTGAAAATATTAAAAATTCCGTAAATTCCTCTATTTCGGGAATTTTGAAATCAAAAATAAAAAAAGGACTTTAATGGTGTTATTTTCAGCCTTGTGTCACAACTGATTAGTAAGTTACAAAAACTGGAAGAAAATTACCAAAGATTTTTTTATCTTAAAAGAATAAAAAGACAGAAAATTCGTCATTTCACCATTATATTGCAGGGGAGGGGTATATTTTTCATTTTTTGTATCCCTAGACGAAAATAGGGCATAAAATGTTCAAACTATATTCATTGTAAAGATTATGAACCAAACTTCCATTTGATTGAAAAGTTTTATTTATTTCGTTTAAGGCGCTAAAAAGTTGAAATTTAAGTGAAAACGAAAGTATTTGAATTTTATGTTGTGTACCTTAGAAGCTGCCCATTCTGTCTTTACGTGTAGGTTATGCTTGTGTTAACATGTTTTATTTTGAGAAGGGGACATAGGAGGACTGACAAAGTTGGTCTTGATGGGTGGGAGGATGGGGGTGCAACGGAAGTGGTGTCAGCGCATGGATTATAAAGGGAGACAAAGCATTGGTTAAATTAAAGAAAATAATATTTTGTTGAGAACAGGTGATACAACAAAACCAACACAAGCACCAACTGCCAATGCCCCTACGACCGAAGCTTCATCTACATCAGCAGTAGCAAACGGTGCTAGGCCAAGACGAGATGCAGTCAATAATCAACAAACAGGTAACATACTATGATAAATGAAAGTAATAACAACATCACCGAACACAATTGACAAGAAAAAGAAATACGGTCATTGAATCATGACATTCAGGTCAAGGTTAAAAGCCGTTCAAATGAGGTCAATTGACAAGTTATTGGCTGCACTGACACTACCCACTAAGATACACTTAATATGATACAAACTGTACATTACTAATCCTGAGAAAAGGACTTCCATGTAAAACTATGTAGCACTTTTTATGAAGTTATTTAACCATGAAGACTAGTCCAAGTCCATGTGATGCTTGAAAGTTCAAACCATCAGCTATATGTTAACACAAGATGTTATAAATAGGTGATAAACTTTAAAATGTATTAGGATCTTAACAAAGTTCACGATGCCAACCCCGAAAAGTAAAACATATGTCTCGCTTGGAGCGACTTTCTTCGAAGGCGAGTAAAAACGGAGATAAATATTAAATAAACAGTAAAGCATAAAAACCAGGATGTGTTCTTTTATTAACTGTCAATTATTCAATACAAAACGGTGCAGAAGAAATGTATGAAAATAATTAGTGTTTTGCTCTTTGGACAAATGTGACTAAAATTGATTTAGTATACTGAAGAACATAAAATGTTGAAATGAGTTTTCTCTAATTTATAACCAGTTTCACATTTCCTGAACGGTGTGGAAACATTTGTTATTCTCTCTAGAGAGGAGAACAAGTGTTGTGAAATTTTCCGCCAAATTTATTCGGAACACAATCCTCGGTGTTTTTCATCCAGTCATTAGAGAAACAGTTTCCATAACTTAAACACATTAATAATGAAATTTCTTACATCTTGTTAAATAAATTTTGAAATGTTTGAGAGCTCGGCAAGCCTCGCTTTCAAACATTTGCAAAATTTATTTAACTCGATATGAGAAATTTCATAATCAACTAGTTCTCGTTTTGGAAACTATTTGTAACTCCTCTGAAAACACACATTCTCAGGAACTAAATACTGAAAATACTGCAAAATAAATTTCAGTAAAAGGCTATATCTGTACCTAATATGAAAACTTTAACTTCTCAATTCAAAACAAATCAAAACGTTAAGAATACCAAAAACTGAAGGATGTATAATATAGGACCCGAACGAGAACATATAATAGATAGGATCTTAAGCTAAAGGGCAAAAAATGAACGAAGGACAGATCTTTTCATGTAGGAGAAACTCATTAGATTGAATTATTTTTAAAGGTAGTTGCCACATTTGATTGAAGGTAATGAGAATTTGTGACAAGTAATCTGAAATATTAGGAATTAATGAAAGGTAAACAAGAAACATGAAGAAAATAATATATTCATACGCTTGAAACAATTTTAGCGAAAAATGCCTATTTTATAGGTTTTTCATAGGCTTTGTATAGATATTTGTAAGTCTAAAAAGCTAGTGAAGAAGTAATGTAAATATCTTGAAATTTTGTCCGAAATTCTTCAATGGTACATGCTTTTAGAACATAACAAGAAACATGGGTGTTTATGCACAAAATATTTCCATGCTATGAGATGCAAAAAGGCACAGGAGACCGCATATCTGGAAAAATGCCAGAAATCAACGGTGGCCACAACCTTAAATTATACTATGGCAATTTTTCGAAGGTTGTTTTTTTTTGGGTATAGCACCTCAGTTCGTTTCGACAACTAAGATCTCTGAAATGTAAATCGAATCTTAATATTGAAACTAAAAATTGAAAGTTTGTGACATTTTTGTATATCAGTACTTCAAATTGCTTTCATTATTTGTTGTAAGTGAAATATATAATGACTACCCATTTAATATGTGGGTGGCGGTGAGGTCATAAAAGTGTGTTCTTTTAATACGAAAACTTTTTTCTTGTGTTTATAATTCTATATCTAATAATGCTAATCCTTCAAAGTACTCTTCTGTTGTATTGTATTTAAGTGTAAAAAGATATTCTAATTATGTTTGGTTTGAAGAATGCCTGCGTTACCGCTTAAGCATCCTTGCTGATGCATTCATCCCATAAAATTTAATACTAATGTCACCTTCATTAACTTATAAGCCAACATATTTCATAATATGGCCATTTTCTTATCTCATTCATAATATCGACTAAATAGGATCTGATGATAACAAATTATAATGCAACAAAAGTCAGATGGATGGGGAAGGGATTCCTCATTCACTTTAGTTTCATGCAGAAATTAGATGTGCTATACATTCGGTTTTTAGTTAACCACGGAAAAATAATAGCGAAGGAATAAGGGATATGTTTAACACAAAAATTAAAGTATAGAGACACGGCTAACTTACAAGAATACAGAAAAACAAAGACATGAGACAGCCGCAATGGTAGGGTGCCAAAGGTCCAAAAAGACGCTTAGTTTTCGAGTTTGGGTTAACGGAATCACACACGGCTAATTTTTGTTTTAAATGATAGAACAACTATTAAATTTCAAATTTTTAGCTGTCGTAGAAAGTTCCTGTGGTCACGATTTCTCCAATTTCACCTTTTTAAGGGTACCCTAAAATAGTGCTTGGGATATGGTATCTTTAAAGTTATAGAAAATAGTAGTGCTCTCTTACATGTTAATAAAAAGCTATTTACGGCAAAGTCAAGACCTGAAATATTTATCTGAATCATAGACTTCAAGTTATTTTTGACTGGTTTTTGTAATTTATCGGTATTAATATCGGGGTAAATTTGAGTCTAAATTAACGACATTTTCATTAAATGCGAAATAACTATGCTTTATTTCTGAAATATTCCAACTTTAACGGAAGTAAATATACGAATTGTACCTATGCTCCAAAAATCGTGGATGTAATGTCCACCGTTAAAGCGAAAACAACAAATAAAAAGCCAAAATTTGCGTTAACTTTCAAATGTTAGTCGATATGAAGATCATGCCAGTTAGTTATGTTCTTTTGAGTGTACAACGAAAGATAACTCTAATCATTTCTTGTCAGTATTACTTGACAAGCCCTAGTCTAGTTAAATAGCGGCATGGAATCTAGTAACAATTTTACATTACTTATGTTTTGATGTTCCAAGCACGTGTATTTGTTTTTCGTTTAAAATCACTTTTCCATATCATTTCTGATAATATTATAAGGTTTTGTTTCAGAGGAAACGGTCTTACTAAGATTTATGTCAGTGTGTGTTTNGGGGGGGGGGGGGGATTGACTTATTTATATCAATAACAAAGGTACGATTAATTTCGCCTAAACTTAGTTTATTTTTTAGCGGTTAGTTTAAGAATTAGATTCAAGCTTTCCTTTAAAGAAAAATCCCATAAAAGTCATTCTTTATATCCGAAAGAACCCCTCATATCACGGAGGTGCAAATATTCAAAATGACGGAACTTTGAAACAAAATGCCACCTTTGAAGCTTGTTGAATAAAGACAACAGACAAATCATTATAAAAAGTAAAACGAAAGAACTTCGATTTCTTTTCCCCATAAAATTTACAACAATATTCAAATTTCGTTGTAGTTTTATCTGTGAAATCAAGCTCACTTTAAATGCATCAAAATTTTCAAAATTTTAAGGGCTGACCTCTGACCCCATCTTAAATAAAATGTAACCAAATTCAATCTCTACGACATCGTCATTTCAATGCGCCATCGTATCCTCTTTCCAAACATTTATAATACAGGTGTGTGTTATTCCGTTAACCCAAAATCGGAAAAATCGTCTCTTGGGCACCCTACTACAAAGCACGCAAATAAAAACTCAACATTCAGAACTTCAGCATCGGTAATTATTTTCCAGAATTTCTGTCAGATTTTCGGAATTCTCTGGTTTTATCCATTTAAAAGCATTATAATTTTTTGCCAATGGACCCCCTTGTTTTTACCAATTATATCATTTTATACATCTTTATGAACATTCTGTAAAAATTTCATCAAATTTTATTTATCAAATTTTATTTATTCTGTCACATTCATTCAGGGTCAGACCTTGCTTATGTTAATCCGAGGAGTTCAGTTTCCCGCCAAATTTTCAAATACTTATATCTTAAAAACGAGATCATCAACCTATCAATTTTTTTTTCACTGAAATTACTTCTTTTTTAATTTTCTAACAAAAAATCACATTTATTTGAAATCCTTTTTATTTTCAAATGGAGTCATGAACCCCCTTAAGAGTCACAATCCAATTATGCAGATCTCAAATGGCACACAACACGTAAACAACATCTTTACTAAAGCAAATAAGACACTTGGCTACTAAGTACATCACTAACAGACATATGAATACGTCAAACGTTAGTGACAATCATGTTAAACATCTTGAAATAGAGAAGCCTAGCAGACAGGAGAGTAGAATACATGAACAAGTTGCCATTTCAAAAACAGACAGCCTAATACCATCTCTTAGACTGACACGCAACACAAACTCTCAGTCATATCAAATACTCTCATGCAGCAGTTACGACAGCATTCTTTCTTTCAAAAAATGGAACAGCCTCCCATACAGTATTGTTTTGAACGACTCAACAGAGTCAAACAGGATATATCTCAGTACACATGCAGTCTCTAATCACAAAGCAAATGTAAATAGTTTTATCTTCGTAAAACATTCTCTATTGTTATTTTATTTACTCATGCGCTGCACTAAGTAACAAAATCTTCAACATGATGAAGGCGGTTACTTATGATGTAGAAGTAGAAGTAGAAATATGCCCTCTGAAGATGACCATTTGAAAAAACAAATGTTTCTCCAAAGACAATCAATTAAAAAAAATGAAAGTCTACAAAAATTATAAGTTTCAATCGTCGGTAACACAACACTGAAAGATAGTTGGGGCTGGAAAATTGGAGGAAAATGATTAATCAGGATTTGCATGACATTTGTATTTATTTGGGTATAGATATCATGAACGGGTCATATTCGCTGTTAAAACTTATTGTTTACATAAATCGGGAACGATTTTGATGTGCAAATGCTTAAAACGAGAATATTTCATGCTCAACATTACTAGAGCTTACCTTTTTGCAGGCGTTTTCGCCCGGTCTTCGTTCCGGGTTGTAGTATGATGGGATGCTAATAAACCCACCAATTGTACGAAAAAACTAGACGTTAAATATGTGTGGCTGTAAACTGGTATTGGTAACCTTGAACTGTATCTAGTACTTGCAAGTTATAAATTTGGGGTTAGTTATGACAAATTGTAATCTTTTATTCTTTTCTATTTCCATTACAGAAGCACCAAAAGGAAATTGTGATGATAATTCATCCGTGAAGTTGTATCAGAATTACACAATAATAGCTGGATCCCTTGCAATATTGTTATTATTATAGCTGTAAAAGAGAGAGCCATATGATCAGTGAACCGTCAACAAACTGAATGGAAAAGCCATACATGTATTACACACATGTGTTACGAATATTTTCATACCCTATAAAATTATGTTTTGTGTATGTTGAAATTATGTATATTAAATAAAAATAATGCAGAAGCATAATTGAACAGTGCAGTTCTCTTTTAACATTTGTATATTTAGAAAAAGGTGTAAAAAGTAAAGGATCAGGCATGCTTTATATCTGTTTTTCTTCTTAGGTATATAGGTAAAAATGATACCAAACCAACAAATTCAAACAGAGAAGCTATAATATATTTCTATACAGAAATAACTTAAAGGAGAAAACAGAAATTATACGGAAAAACAAATAGTCAGATTCAATACACAACACTATTGAATATAAATATATGGCAATGCCAACCCTAACAAAACGAGAGTTATATTCAGAGATCGTGAAAAGATCTCGTTATAATCGTCTTTGATATGTTTCAAAGGACTGTAGATCCTGGTTGGGGACCCCGGGTTTGGGACCAATTTAATATGCTATCTTCTGATAATAAACTCAGCTAAATTTAATCAGAGATTTGTGGTAAAGAAACATTTTAATTATCTGTCAAATCGTGATTACTGTAAAATACCTTTGTCAAAAGTACCAGTCGCATAGCACAACATTTTAATAACAGGTTCTGTGTAAATTATTACGCCTTGTTGACAGAATTTAAACAATAGCTTAAAGTTGAAAACTATAGATGCTAGAGATGAAATGGAATATAAAATAAGAATGCAATTTGAAACAATACTGTGTTTAACATACATATTTACTGAGTATATGGAAATCTAGCCAAGAGAAGGAATTTCCATGTTTGGAGGTTTAGAGCATAAAAAGAGATTGCACCAGTATTTTCTATTAAAAATGTGGTTATAACAAGATAACCGAACAGAAAAACCAAAAACCGATATTCAAATGCCAAAAAGAAAATACAGGTGCAAAACCACTTGAAAAATTGTAAGCCTCAATGGTCCTAGCGCTTGGTACAGTCATTTCACATGAAATGTGAGATTAAACATGTTTTGTGGCTCTCCAAACCTCCCCTTCCATTGCGGATGTGTTTGATAGCAATTCAATAGCAACTGCAACTGAAAAGTTGTAGATAGTGAAAGAAATGTTCATCCCAGTACTCTATAAAAATGAATCATGAGCAAATTTCGGACCAAAGTTTCACATATTTCCATAAGGGACTGATATGTTTAAAAGAATTTTCAAATTTTAAAGATCGCATTAGGCTGATTCTTTTAAAGCCTTAATTTATCAGGCGGTCACGGAAATATATATGCCTTATGATAAGGAGTGCATTTAAGATCGAAGATGCCAACTCTTGTGTTACGAATCAATTCACTCCGCAAGCAGGAAAAGTTGGAATATTACTCTCCATGTTAGGGAAATTGATAATTTGAAATTAAAGTTGCCACTTTTGACACAAAAATCAATACTAAGATGACCTTTTTTGTTTTGATGTAAGTCAAAAATATATAGATCTAGCGATTTCTTTTGGTTTCTTTACCTCTAGTTCTGGGGAATATATTAAGGGACCATTTAACGAAAGATGTGTTATTAATTAAAAGAACATCATCAATATATGTGTAAGTGAGATTGAAGGGTTTAGCATATCTCTTTTACGAGTCCCTGACGAAATCCTGTCGCGTAAGAGTATAAGAACAAGTCTGCGAATTGAGTAAATTCTTTTTAGATAAACTCTTTTTGTACTTCTACACTATGTGGCAAAATTAACGATTCTTTCGAATTGTCAGAATTATTTGCACGATTCATTACCAATAAAGAGTAACATAATTGCACTTGACAAATATTTATCCTTCTCTAAAGATTTGGGATTTAACTGATAAATATGACAGGGAAATGGGAAAACAAAGACTTATACATGAAAATGAATATGTTTGAACAAAGAAAAAAAAAGAAAAAAAAAAACACACACACACACACACACATGGAAGTATGAATCATATGCGTCGTAAGTATAAAGCGTTTTTCACTGTAAATGCAATTAAATCCAGGAGAATTACCATCATTTGTACAGTAACTTCGGTATTTTATTATTTTGTACATACACTAGTGAATCGGTTCGGCTTTAAAATGGTGCAACTTACTGTAATATGTAAACTTTTAATTTGTAATAATAATGCGTCGAGTAATGATGATTACCGTAGTATCTCATCAGTTACTGTACTATCCTAGGGTGACCGGTTTTGACGCATTTAAGGATATTTTCTGCTTTGGTGTAATATTTATTTATACTGGTTATGTTGTGTGAAATACAATATTAATACACACTTTTTGGTGTTTCATATGTAAATTAGAAATACAGTCCATTTTAATATTCATACCTTATTCTGACCACCACCATCAAAAGGATCTGAAATGACGCACTTAGAAAACCCTTGTAGAAAATCATTCTAACTCAGAAATTTCATAAACTACTAGTAGAAACCCGTGGATGGGGGTTAAGAATGGCTCCCTTACTCAGAATGGAGCAATATAGAAATTTTAGACAGAGCTATATTTACTGGAATCATTTGCAAAATAAAAAAAATGTTATTGGGAATTATTTTATATAATAGTATTTAAATCGTGAAAAATGTTCAAGACGTTCGTGTGATACTTGTATTATACAATTATGGTCTTTTGTAGAGGTCTATTTAAACGGATATCGAGCGTCAGTTAATATAGTTGATATCTAGAGGTCTATTTAAACCGATATCGACCGATACAAAAGACCTTAATTGTTTTATTATATAATTAAAAAGAAAATATATCTTACAATAATCTGTTAAAATAAAATTCATCAATCTTCACGAAAGTTAAAAAATCTTGATCAAAAACAAAATTCAAGAGAACCGACTTTGAATTTGTGCAAATTTGACAAAAGATTGCTAACCGAAGACTTATTTGCCCTTTTTTTGCATTTCGGTTTGTTTATAATTATTTTATTTGCTAATAAACAAAAAGGATAAGACACAAGTTTTTCCAACTTTTGAAGTCTTCTCCTTATATAATAACAATATTAATTTTATGTAAATAAAGAAAGCATGCACAGATAATAATAACACATATGTTTAAAGTAAGAATTTCGGTAAAATTTGATTTCCAATGACACCTTCTGACATCGACGTTGTACATAATGTACCGATTCAAAAATTCCGTACTCGCGAATTATGTCTTGACCAATCAGCGACGACGTAAACAATCACAATCCCAGAATGCTGTACAATTTCTGAATTGGTCCATTGTGCACTGTGCTTTGTGCCTGACAGTATATATGTTTATTGTAGGTTGTGAAGGGTTATTTTTGTGCATCGTGATTTTCATTTTCAGGGTTTCAGTGATTGATTAATGCTCTTATTTCACTGTATATCGTGCATGCAAGCCAAATTCGTACTTTTTTTTATATATTTTCTGTTTTTTAGACCTTCATCCTTGACGTAACATTATCTACATAGTATATATAATCCAAGATACTAATAAAAACAGATATGACACACATGCATATCGTGAAAATGTCATCTGCATTGAACATCTAGCACATGATTTTGTCTCAACAATTAACCATATTACATGTACATGTATAGGCATAGGAACATATTTTTATCATTTATTGTACAAAAAGATCCTCTTAAAATTTCATGACCAATGGCGATAATTGCCTACACAGATTTAAGATAATGATAAACCCTTTTCTGTTTGAAAACTATCGTATCTATATTTACATCGGACTTGCCCAGTGAAATTGAAATTATAGAGACAACCAATACAGCCAATTCCGCTTCATACCTCGACCTCTTGTTATACATTAAAGAACATGGACGCCTGAAATCTAGGTTATATGAAAAACGTGATGATTTTAACCCCCCAACTGTGAAAATTCCCTTCTTCAGCAACAATATACCTACCTCCCCAGCAGATGGAGTGTATATTTCACAATTATTTCGTTACTGCAGAGCTTGTAGTTCACACTGTCGCAAAAATTGATGAGTCAGAGATGCTCAGCCGTTGTAACTTTTATCCCTTCAGAAATTCTATTGCCGTCACCACGACATCATAGATAGATATGCAATGTCGGTGTCACAAATGAAAACTGATATTTTCAGCTAGATTCAAGTCTTCCCGATTTGACATTACCGATTTTGACCAACTGACACTTTGACGGATGCTGTATACAGAGCAGGACAATCTTACCCTCCCGGTGAATCTGATGTCAATCTGTTTTTTTAGAGTTCACACTGTAAGTGGTTTAGTTCTTAATGTTGTGCCGGTGTCACTGTGTTTTCTCGGTGTGTGGTGTGTTTGGTCTTCCGTCTTCTGATGTTCCTGCTTTTGCCTTATCTCTGGACTTTGATTTTTGCAATTGTGTGATTTGTTCCTTCGGTATTCCACTGTCGTTTTTTTCCCAAACAAACTAAATAGCCATTTTATCGCTCATAGGTAATCAGATCACATCGAATATTTCAGATTGTGTTGGTGTGATAAAGAAAACGTATCTTTTCATTGTCTCTCTAGATTTGTGACAGATACCATTCAGAAATAGTGTACACTTGTTCAAATACATACATCTTTCACCAACTTAGGTATAAAATCATAAGTCTTAACATGTACTGCACGGACATGACAAAAAAAAATTGAATGTTTCTTGAAAACAAATAAATAAGATAAGACTCTACTTCTAGGTTAAATTTGTCTGTATCGATAAAAGGTGACTTAAGAAAAATTACATATTAATGGGATTTGTTGAGCCCTTGACGTCCTACTCGATATTTACTGAATGCTTTACGGATAGTGGTAAATTTAGTAAAGCCATATAACTGCTATTTTAAAAGGCCATTACAGATCATTTATAAGATTAAATGCCAATGAAAGTAAATTCCATTAATTACGCCATTACTTACGCAGAAAAAATGTACGTCACAAATGAAAATGCGTTATTTCTGCTCCCCGTCAAAAACGGGTCATCAGACAATAGTTTACCATTTGATTTTCAAATTACACTATGCATGCAATTTATAAAATTTGCATTCTTCAGAAACCAATCATTCGAATTTTAAACATAAAAGTAAATTAAGATTAAAATATGTGAGATATATAAGAATGGAGAGTGCACCATCGCAAAGGTTGCAACGCCAGGTTAATCAAGTATAGGCGTCAGATTGCAGAAACATTCGATATCCTCGGGTTTTATCCATTTAAACTGGGTTAAATGTTTTTGCACATGTATCATATTTTCTTGGTCATATGTCACTTTAAAATGCATAAAATAGACACTGTATTAAATTTCATAAACTTCCAATTATATTTTCATATATTTAAGGCTTATAAACAGCTAATGGAAATTGAGAGAAACTCTGGAGAGAACTGTTTCCCGCCAAAATTTTCACGTCTCATATCTCAAAAATTCTTACATGGATTTTCAGAAAATATATATTTATTATTTGTTCATGTTGTTCTATTACTAAAGTTCTTCAAAACAAAAGGTCAGCATTTTAATTTCAATTTCAAAATTCAAAATGACACTCGTACTCCCTTCAGTTAATCCGTTTCAAACATCAAAATTCACTTCACGAATATGTGATTTCTTCAACTGTTATTATAAAAAGTATGACTTAATGTACCTGGTTTACCTGGTGTCGAGATCAATATAGGCTAACTAGCCTCTAAGACCCTTCTTGATTGTCTGTCGTCTGTACTTGCTTCCGGTCCGTAAAAATCAGGTACAAACTTTATTTCTAAGTCGTTCCAGTGTTTATTCAGCTGACTCTTAAATATGTTCACACTTTTTGCCTCTACGACTTCAGTTGGCAAGCTGTTCCAGGCATCTACCACTCTTTGAGTAAAGCTATATTTTCTAATGTTTGTTCTACTATATCTCTTGTAAATTGTTTTTACTGTGTCCTCTTGTGATTGAATCTTTCATTGGAAAAAGATTTGCACTTTCGATTTTGTCTTTGTTGTTGATAATTTTATAGGTTTCTACTATATCGCTCCTTAGTCTTCTGTACTGCACTGATGGTAAGCCTAGGTATCTTAGTCTACTACTATAAATCAGATGTCTAATATTTTTTACCTTTTTTGTAGCTCTACGTTGCACATTTTCTATTTGAATTTCTTTTTGAATATAACAGACCAAACGTTACTTCCATATTCGAGATGTGGCCTTACCAGACTTTTATATAGTGTAGGAAACATATCCTTCTCCATGTAAGTGAAGGTTCTGTTTATCATCCCTAACCTCTGATTTGCCTTTTTTGTTTGAGTTTGAATATTCAGTTGGAATTCTAGCTGATTATCTATAGTTTACCCAAATTTTTTTCTTTCGTCGTTTTTGTTATTCTGTAATCTCCCAAATAATATTCTGTATCAAATGGTGGGCCAAAACTATACTCAGTTTTGTCGACTTATTTTTGCAAAGTTCATGAATTGACAAAACAATTCTGTGTAAAGAAATTTTTCTACTACCTATTCTTATTATGTGTATCAGTGTAAACTCGGACCACCCTACCTTGTTACCTTGTGCTGAAATGCATCAACACTCTTTTTACAGCCTCTAGCTCTCTCCAGGTAGAACTCTGAACGTGTTCATCAAGTGACCATCTACCAAAGATTTGTAATGGTTGCTCATCTGAACCACTTGTCAAATGACCCCCACAACCTTTATCTGATGCATCACAAAAAATGTACACATCTTGAGCCTCGTTATATGTCAAATGACTTAACTGAGATCCTATCTCATTTAATTGCTCAATGTTTTCTAGCCAGAAAATGCATTCACTTACTGCTTCAAGACTGACTTCTATGTTTGAATTCCAACTAGCCATTGCTAGTATACAGTCGTACAAAAATCTTATTCTTTATCGAGTTTGTTCACCCAACACAGCTTGTGTCGAAATTATCTGGCCTACTATACCTGCTATAAAACGCACACAAAACATCGCCGAACCTTGGCTAAGTTGTTGTATGAGACTTAAAAGTGAACTTTTCAATTTATCAATGCGTTTAGCATAGGGGTGACCATTAAAACCCCTTCGAACATATCCCATAAAAAAAAACTAACCATTCTAATCTCTGCACTGGGTCCCAATTACATTTTTCATGTGCAACGCTGAAACCAAAATAATCCAGGTCGTTCTGTATACGATTGCTTGCAATCAATGCATCATTATAGTTCTCACCTCCGCCGAGCCCGTCATCTAAATACATAACTATCTTAAGACCATTGGCGCTCCAATATTTTACTATTTCTCTAACTAGTTTACTAAATATATAGCCGCTAGCGGCTAGCCCGAAAGGCAAAACATTGTATACATAAAACTCGCCCTTCCACTTAAAACCTAAATATGTCACATCTGTGTGGTGGTAAGCACTTTTAAATCGTATGAAAATATATAGTTGCTTTCATTAAACAATTGTCTAGCCGTGTTGGCGTCCTCGTAATTATGCTTTGAACAAATGAGGATTGATATGTTGCGCATCTAATACTAATCTCAGTTTTGACCCATTGTTTGCTACTGTCAAAGGATTTACATCATGCGGTTTATATTTTACTTGACTGATACAACCTATTCCCAATAATTTGTTTATTTCATCTGTAACAAAATCAAGATTGTCGCGTGCCGATTTATTGTTGTTTAACTCAACCTCATTGGGTAATGTAAGAAAAGGTATTTTGTAACCGTTTTCTATCACGTCTACTATGAAATCATTTGCTTTAATCTCTTTCCATCTGTTTACTTTCTCACGTAAACGACCTACACCTGTGGCTTTTTGAATGACATCCCTATGTGTATCGTCAGTTATGTTTTGTGTATTGATCGAAACCTTAATGTCATGTGATATCTTGTTTGTCAAGAAAGGTGTGTTCGACTTATCATTATAGATATAATGTTCTATACTTATCTTTTCTAAACTACTCCTCTGTTCTGTGGATGCTTTCGGACATTTTCTCCTCCAATGCCCTCTTTCGTTGCAGAAAAAGCATCTCCCTGGTCTAAATGGAACATTCGTTGTTACCGGGATAGGACTTCCCAAAGTAGAAGCTGTTTTCTTGACGATATAGGGTGCGGTCTTGAAATCAACTTTTTCCTTCATCTTTTCCTTCTTTATCTTACTGTCGGCTCGACGCTGGGCTTTGTATATCTTTCTTTCGTCATCCGAGTCATCAGCCAACTTGATGAGTTTTGACGTTGCTTTATCAAGTCCATACCTTCTGTGATTTTCCTTTTGGCGTTGTTTATGTTCTCCTGCGTTATCTATCTCCACCTGGTTGCTAGCTTCCTTCATCTTGATGAAAACCTTCTGGTTATGCTTATACTGCTCTTCGTTTCCCCTTTTACGAAATTTGTAGGATAAAGTTTCATCAATCTTGGCTAACTGCGTGTCTGATAAAGATTTCTGTGAATCCTGGATATTCTTCTGAAATCCTTCCAAACGACTGTCCAGAAGCGTTGTCATACTGTTTAGGAGTTGATCCTGTGATTTCTTGACGGCATTATGTACTTTAACTTGGATCGTGTCTCGTAAGCCGGCGTCCATCGCGTCTTGTATAATTGCACGGCGGCTAGAAACTGACAATACCTAATCGAACAGACCTGAACATCGGAAAAATAACAAATCATCTGATTGGTCGACTACCTAAAACAGCAAACGAAGATACCCGAACACCGAAGCAACAATACAACATTTTCCCGCTATACTTAGCGAAACGCGGGAAAATATTATTACATGTACCCTGGTGTTACTAAATGTTCCCTTGTGTTACTGAAGTTAAAATTTGTATTATTTTCATGTTTTAAGTTAAAATTTTTATTCTTTTTGAATGAAAATGTTGGTTTCGTCGTTCCATCTTTGGGTCATCACTGAAATAATAAAATTGTGAACATATAGAGACAGTATTTTATTTTTGATGATAGAAAGTCACTAGTGTTACCAATTGTGTGCCGTGTGTTACACAATTGTCCCTGGTGTTACTGACCAGTTTTTGACAAACCAGAAATTTGTAGCTCAACTGTAGTGGTCAAATTTAAGAGGAAAGATAGCGTATGTTCGAAGTAATGATATAAACAATGACATATTTTTTATATTTAAAATAGTTAGTAAATAAAATGTAAAAAATTGAAAGGTATAATCCCGTTCGTGCACGCAAGGGACTCGCAAAAAAAAAACAAAAAAACAATTATGTAAATAACTAAATCGAGACAATATCATTTTATACCAGCAACTTTTATTTGTTCTTTATATCAAGAGGGTTACACTGGCAATATTCCAATAACATACGTGATTTTTATCATTTTTCCTAATAGTAACACAAGGGACACTGACTGGTGTCAATTGACTTATTTTTCAATTATAATATATTTTTATGCATTCAAAGTTAATGCTGAGATGTTGTTTCTCAAACTTCAAATGATAAAGGACCCAAAAACATTAAAACTGAAACAAAATGGCCAGTTTGATTTTTTTCTAAAATCATCTTCAAAATATTGACATTTTTTGAGAATGACCCATATGAATGTTTATCTTCATATCTGGACGCAACTATTGCTACCCCGGTAATGGTTGCCCCCACTGTAAAGGAGTAGTTATTCCAAATAACATATATATATATTTATCTCATTTTTGAGGCTTTGACGTGCCATACAGGTCAGGAGCATCCTTATTAAGCATGTGACGTTGTAATAGTACATTATTTCAACTATTTTGTTGGAATTTTTATGATTCTAAGTTTGTAAGATATACTCCTAACATACTACTTGAATTATATCTGAGAACCACAAAAATGGCTTGCAACATATAATCTATATAAGCATGAAGCTGACAGCCAATTTCATATTGATCTAATATGGATAAAATGCGATGTAAAGATAAAATATGGACAGAATAAAAGACAATGTATTCCAATATAGCTTGTTGCTTCTTTTGGTGGATATAACGAAACGAAAAACTGCACAAAAAAGCTTTTTGTGATAAAGAACATGTGAATCTTCAATATACAATTTCATTTCAATTTAATGTTTTCAAAATATAAATACAAAATACTAAAGCGCTATATTCCTTCGTATAGACGCTTTCAGAAATCAGTGATTACTGAGTTATCGAACTTGACCGCCAGGTGCCGCATAGTCGTCCGCCATTAAGAGGGTGTAGAGTCGGTTTTAAACCGTGGCAACGTATGGTCATTTGTCGTGATTAAATTAATAAAAAATAGAATTTAACATTTTTATTTCAAACAGGTATCAGTTCTGAAGGAATATGCCTGTTCAAATTAAATTTTTATTAACTAGCAAATTATAAAATGCAATTAATATGAAAATCAAGGTAACATTTTTTACCATATTTTTGTGAATTGTAGAATATTACATAATTCAGCAATTAAAGCTTCCGTCCAGGTGACAATTAACGACTTTGTACAGGTAGATTATTACACCTGGGGCATGACTCTTGTCTTTAAATCAGTGTAATTGTTTAACCCTTAGCTTCCACAAAGAAATGAAGGTGATGGATTTTAAAATAAAATTCTTATTAACAACGTGTTTTTAAATTGTCTACACGCATTTTTTTCTCAGAAATAGAACAAAGTCACACAAAACCACTTTCCAGTTGGGCTGCCTCTTTCGACCCCTCTTTCTAGCACAAAAATTATGGCCATCTCTTTTTGGTCGGATTGCATAAACAAATTTATCCCCCCAAAAATTTGAACCCCTCCCAAAAGAAAAGAAACACAAGTTTGCGCTATGTTATTTGAATTATTTGAATTTCGGCAAGTTGGACAATATCCATTAATTCAAATTATGCATTTAAATCTTTATTTTTTTCTTCAATTTGCGTGTTTTCAGGTGTAAAATTATTTTGTTTCGTGCAACCTTTTAAATTTTTGTTCTTGCAGAATGACATCAGTAGTAGAACGGGTTACCCTAGAACACTTTTTGTCGAGGACCCCCATAGTGCATTCTTTGTAAAATATTTTCATTTTCCCTCAATTTTCCTCAAAATATGCAAATTAGTTCAGGAGGGACTTTTTGTGCCAATATAGAGGGAGCTGCAATCGTTATTGACGAGGTGCTAAGTGTATCTTTGACCTTTGACCTTGTTGACCTTTGATCTTTGACCTCGTCTTGAGTGCCTCGCTTTGACTTCACTAGTCCATAGTGTTGTCACTGGCCTCACCCTGCCTCTATCCAAGGTACTTTCCTAGGTCTCGCCTTCTACTTTGTCTTCTACTTTGGTCTCGCCCTACTTCTGTCCATAGTGTTGTCACTGGTCTCGCCCTACTTCTATCCAGGATACTTTCCTATGTCTCGCCTTCTACTTTAGCTTCTACTTTGGTTTTGCCTACTGGTCTCGTCTTTATCCTAACCCTAACCCTAACCCTAACCCTAACCCTAACCCTAACTTTTCTGTTGTTGGATCAGTACTGTTGTATTTGTTCCGACCCTAACCATTCTTTTTGCAGTTTTTTCTATATCTCCATAGTTACTTTCTATTTTTTCCATTTGATTGGAGTTATATCCCTTTTATCTCTAACCTAAGTTGCTATGGCAACTCTATATTCATTATTTTATTTTCGAATATTATTCTAATATTCTCGTGTTATCTCTCTTTTATATCTAACCTAAGTTGCTATGACAACTTTTATTTTCTTTGTTTGTTTGTTTTTGTTCTTTGTTAGATCTTCTACACTTATCTCATTAGGCAGTGAAATAAACAAGATATTAACAGATATACATTTTATTTTCTCCGTCAAATAGGCAAACACGGGTCGGAGAACATCCACATGTTTCCTTTACAATTTAAAATCCATAAGGAAATGTACAGTAATCAGTCATGATGACTCTTTTGTCAAACACTAATCT
>MJUU01028357.1:0-17279 GCA_002080025.1 Modiolus philippinarum
TCCTTTATCCACAGCTTTTTTCACTTCGTCCGTCACCCACGTTCCAGTCAGTGCTCGTTGATCATCGGTATGTTCACACGGTGTTTGTTGATTCGATTCCGCACAGGTTTTACATAACGGAAATAATAACTTATTGTTGATCTTCGCTGGTAGCACTGGAATGAACAGTCCTCTGGGTGGGATCACTTGACATTTGATCAATCCTTCGTAGTGTTGAAGATCAGTGAAGTTTTCGGTGATGATGTGTGGATGCCCAATAGGGTTTTTACCAGTTTTATTAATGTAAGGATATAACGACGTCACATCGTAATAATCAATGGATCCACCATTCGACGTGTCTTTGTACAACGTAAAGGCTTCCGTTCTTCCACCATAAAAAGCATCTCGGGGTTCCAAAGGAGTGATCATCTGGGATTGTTGAAGAAAGTGTCTTAATTCATCATTGTCTTGGACCTCTTTATCAAACTCGCATTCCCATTTACCTATGTAGATATAACCTTGATCTTCTAAATACCGTTTCTTTTCCATAGTACGTTGATGTAAGTCGCTCATGGTCATACCGTTGACGGGATTTACGGTGGTAGCACTATAACAGTATAAACATCCATGCCAGAACTTTCCATTGAACTCTCGTAGTATCCATCCACTTTGTAGGGTCCAATTTGTTTCTCTCCACCATTTTCAGCGTGTTGTATACGGACTCCTTCCTTTTCCGATAGGTATTTGATCCACTGCATGGCTTTTAATGAATGTTTCTCATAGGGGCGGTATCAGTGTGCAGGAATAATACCGATGGTATCGGGTTGTAGAAATTTCTGTCTAAAGACCAAATTACAGGCAGACGCTATGGTGATACATTGTTGAAATGGATCGATTCCTCTCTGTCCGTTAGTAGATGACATCTCTAGAAACAATTCACGGAATTTCAGACAGGCTCTTCTCAAAATATCCACATCAGATCTACAGTAACTCAATAGTTCGTTTTGAAAATGGAATGGTTGTTGGTAATTGGTCTCGTACCATTGGTAGAAGGTGTCTCTGTCTTTAGGTTTCATTCTATCGGGCTGATAAAATCCCACATCCGGTAGATGATTCAGTATGGTGGTTTGATTGGTCTTCGTGTTGAACAAGTGTGGGAAATATCCTTTCTTCAGTTCCGTCAATCAAAACATCTTGGGTAGTTCGGCTAAAGCCACGGGTAAGAAGTTTATGGAATCTATCATTCGAATACGACATCCGGGTATTTCAATGAACATGTTTTTGGTTCCATTGGCTATGATCGTTGGTTTGACTCCGTGCTGATACAAATATCCTAGTATGGGTAACGAATCATACCCTTTAAAGTTATGTGCAATAACAGTAGCTCCACTATTGACACCGGAAAACAACCATTTACAAAAGTCTTCAGTTGTGTTAGGTCCGGCGAATATTAATTCGTTTTTTCCACACATTTGGCACATACTTTTTTTATCTACGTTTTCATCCATGCACCGTGAACATACTTTATGTACCACGCATAAATTAGGTTTGTGTTCTAACGCTCCACATGTTGTTGTTTTACAATGAGTGCATCTACCGGTGTCGTCGGGTGAATATCCTTCATCACACTGAATCTTATCATCCTGAAACCATTCAAAATCAAAGAAAATAAAAGTTTCTTTCTTCTGTTCATTGTTGTTATTCGCGGGTAACATATAACACTGATGTCCCGGCGGATAGTAATCTTTACAAACGTTACAGTAGACATTTCCACAAGTATGGCGTTTATTCAACTGTTTATTCACGGTTTGTCCACACTGTTCACATTTATAGTATCTTGTACACGTCGAATTTCCCGCTGACGTCATCTGTTGGTGAAGATCAAAACATGTTGATCCTTTAAAATAAAGATTACTATCCGCCGGGACATCAGTGTTATATGTTACCCGCGAATAACAACAATGAACAGAAGAAAGAAACTTTTATTTTCTTTGATTTTGAATGCACTCAGGATGATAAGATTCAGTGTGATGAAGGATATTCACCAGACGACAACGGTAGATGCACTCATTGTAAAACATCAACATGTGGAGCGTTAGAACACAAACCTAATTTATGCGTGGTACATAAAGTATGTTCACGGTGCATGGATGAAAACGTAGATAAAAATAGTATATGCCAAATGTGTGGAAAAAACGAATTAATATTCGCCGGACCTAACACAACTGAAGACTTTTGTAAATGGTTGTTTTCCTGTGTCAATAGTGGAGCTACTGTTATTGCACATAACTTTAAAGGGTATGATTCGTTACCCATACTTGGATATTTGTATCAGCACGGAGTCAAACCAACGATCATAGCCAATGGAACCAAAAACATGTTCATTGAAATACCCGGATGTCGTATTCGAATGATAGATTCTATCAACTTCTTACCCGTGGCTTTAGCCGAACTACCCAAGCTGTTTGGATTGACGGAACTGAAGAAAGGGTATTTCCCACACTTGTTCAACACGAAGACCAATCAAACCACCATACTGAATCATCTACCGGATGTGAGATTTTATCAGCCCGATAGAATGAAACCTAAAGACAGAGACACCTTCTACCAATGGTACGAGACCAATTACCAACAACCATTCCATTTTCAAAACGAACTATTGAGTTACTGTAGATCTGATGTGGATATTTTGAGAAGAGCCTGTCTGAAATTCCGTGAATTGTTTCTAGAGATGTCATCTACTAACGGACAGAGAGGAATCGATCCATTTCAACAATGTATCACCATAGCGTCTGCCTGTAATTTGGTCTTTTGACAGAAATTTCTACAACCCGGTACCATCGGTATTATTCCTGCACACGGATACCGCCCCTATGAGAAACATTCATTAAAAGCCATGCAGTGGATCAAATACCTATCGGAAAAGGAAGGAGTCCGTATACAACACGCTGAAAATGGTGGAGAGAAACAAATTGGACCCTACAAAGTGGATGGATACTACGAGAACGAAAACGGAAAATATGTGTTAGAGTTCAATGGAAAGTTCTGGCATGGATGTTTACACTGTTATAGTGCTACCACCGTAAATCCCGTCAACGGTATGACCATGAGCGACTTACATCAACGTACTATGGAAAAGAAACGGTATTTAGAAGATCAAGGTTATATCTACATATTATTAGGTAAATGGGAATGCGAGTTTGATAAAGAGGTCCAAGACAATGATGAATTAAGACACTTTCTTCAACAATCCCAGATGATCACTCCTTTGGAACCCCAAGATGCTTTTTATGGTGGAAGAACGGAAGACTTTACGTTTGCAAAGACACGTCGAATGGTGGATCCATTGATTATTACGATGTGACGTCGTTATATCCTTACATTAATAAAACTGGTAAAAACCCAATTGGGCATCCACACATCATCACCGAAAACTTCACTGATCTTCAACACTACGAAGGATTGATCAAATGTCAAGTGATCCCACCCAGAGGACTGTTCATTCCAGTGCTACCAGCGAAGATCAACAATAAGTTATTATTTCCTTTATGTAAAACCTGTGCGGAATCGAATCAACAAACACCGTGTGAACATACCGATGATCAACGAGCACTGACTGGAACGTGGGTGACGGACGAAGTGAAAAAAGCTGTGGATAAAGGATATATAATTCGACAGATCTATGAAGTGTGGCACTTTGAGACTGATCAATATGATCCCCTTTCAAAGACCGGTGGTCTTTTTACCGAATATATCAATAAAGTCCTTAAAATGAAACAGGAAGCCAGTGGTTGGCCCGAGTGGTGTGACACCGAAGATAATAAAATGAAGTATATTCGAAACTACCATGAAAAGGAGGGTATACTCCTGGACTATAATAACATTAAGAAAAATCCTGGATTGAGATCATTAGCTAAACTCATGTTAAATAGCTTTTGGGGAAAACTCGGACAAAGAAGCAACTTACCCCAAATCAAATATGTGAGTGAACCTGTGGACTATTTCGATATGTTTACCAGTGACCAAATTATCGTCATTTGTGTTTATCCCGTCAATGATGAGATGGTGGAATTTAGATACCAGTATAAAGAAGAGTTTGTGGAAGACTCCGGGCGTACTAATGTCGTCATTGCTGCCTATACAACCGCTCAAGCTCGTTTAAAATTGTATAGTTATTTGGAGAAGTTGGACAGGCGAGCCTTATACGCCGATACCGATTCTATTGTTTATACATCTCAACCTGGAGAATGGAAACCCGAATTAGGAGATTACTTAGGAGATCTCACTGATGAAGTACCGGATAATACAATTACAGAGTTTGTGACTGGAGGACCCCAAAACTACGCTTACAAGTTAGTCAGACCTGATAAGAACATGAATACCACCATATCTAAAGTGAGAGGAATCAGCCTCAACTACATGAACTCTCTGATCATCAACTTTGATACCATAAAACAAATGGTCACTAATAAAAAAGACGATGTGAAGACCGTTACCGACGATTTTAAAATTATGAGAGACCAGAAGAGACTACTATCTATTCATCAAAGTAAAGTTTGATAAAAGAATCATCATGACTGATTACTGTACATTACCTTATGCATTTTAAATTGTAAAGGAAACATGTGGATGTTATCCGACCCGTGTTTGCCTATTTGACGGAGAAAATAAAATGTATTATATGTTAATTTTCTGTTGTTTATTTCTGAATCAATGCCTAAAAGAAGAATACGCTTAGAAGATCTAACAAAGAACAAAACAACAAAAACCAAAATAAAAAACAAAATAAATAAAAATAAACAAATATGAATGAATAAATAAATATGCAAATAAACAAACATAAACCAAAAAAAAAAAAAAACAAAACAAAACAAAAAACAAAACAAAAGAAAAAATAAACAATTAAAAGTTGTCATAGCAACTTAGGTTAGGGTTAGAGGTTGGATAAAGAAAGAACGGTATTGGATAAAAGCAGAAGTAAATAAAAAAAGGGAGATAGTTAGAGTTAGTCATGAACAAATGACAACAAAATCAGGAAACGAATGTATAAGGAACACAACATAAATAATATATAATGCATAATGACTGAGTTAAAACAAAGGGTTAACGTATGGTTTAGAGAACATGACATATAACACACAATAACCAGGGTCAAAATAAAAGTTAAGGTTAGGGGTAAGGGTAAATCATGGTATAACTGAACATATACAACATTACATAACAAAAAAGATAGGGTTAGTACGAGGATGGGTGTAAGGTTAAGGTTAGGGTTAAAATGAGATCAAAGATAAGACCAATAAAACAACATTGAATGGAGATAGGGCGAGACTAATAAAAAAAAAAACCTTGAATGGAGATAGGGCGAGACCTAGGAAAGTACCTTGAATGGAGGTAGGGCGAGACTAATAAAAGAACCTTGAATGGAGATAGGGCAAGACTAATAAAAGAACCTTGAATGGAGATAGGGCGAGACTAATAAAAGAACCTTGAATTGGGGTAGAGTGAGACCAATATTTACCAATGACAGGGCATGACCAATGTCAATACATAAGTGAGACCAAAGTTTTAGGCAAGACATAGGTGTTGAGGCCAAAGATCAGCGACATGCTAAATATGGCAGACACTTCTCGGTTCCGGAACGGAAACGATCTCCGGACCCGGAATTTGAAGGGAAAAAACGAACAGCCCTAAAATATTTTACAAAGAATGCACTACGAAAAAGTGGTCTGAACGTATGCTATATACTACTCAGAGTACTTTTCTTTATTCTAATTAAGAAATAGATCTTAGCAAGCGGAGTCTATGCGAATTTGTACATGAGCAGATCTCAAATTTGTCAAATAAAAGTGACAACAAAATTCCGAATCGATCAAAGGAAGAGACCAGTAAGGAAAATCCGTATAGTATTCGACTTAATCAGGGAAACACATCCAACACAGAACATTTTTGGCATTATAGCGAGGTTTAAATGAAGACAAATATTATGATATGGCCAAGTTCTAATACGCATAGAGCTGAATTGCAATAGTTTATTTCCATTCTAATATGTCTAACAAACGTATGAAAATTCGGCTATTAGAAGACAACATTGGGTTTGAAACTAGAAATAAAAATGCCGGACACTGCAAGCAAAAACATAAACTGACATAGGGAAATCCATAATCGCCATTTTACTCAATATAAATTGCCAATAAGCTAATGAAAAATTATAATCTTTTATTAAAATATCAAATAAGGTTATTTGAAAATCGAAGTACATTTGTGAGCTCGTCCCATTTATTGGTGTAGAAATATTGTATATGACTGCATACAGGCGTAGGCTTAATTCGCTAGAATTTAGAAATGTGTTCTTATAAGCCAGAGGTAATTTGAATGTCCTTCCATCATACTCAGAAGTATAATCTCTAGACATACAATGATCTTGCCGTTTTAGGTCGATTTCAATCCCCCTTACGTAAATCATGAATATTGTATTAACATGGGGTAATGTTCCCCTGCTTGTAGATTTAACTTAGATGTAATCGAAGCCTTACTGAAAAGAAGCTCACCATGCATTCTGAAGGTTGAACAGTATTATGCCTGAAAAAAATTTTCATCGGGAGTGATCCTTTCTTGGAGAACATCCAATATAACATCTATATATTTCCCGTTTGATCTGCATGAATAGATATAAATTGTCGAAATGCCAGCCATATGTAGAAAACCAAATTCACACTATCTTCCATATACTATTTTTATCATTGCAACCTTTTCTAAAGTCTGTTTTACTTCCTTTAGATAATGGAAATTCTCTCCTGCCGACTTTATATTGCATATTTTGGCACCGAATTTTGCATGGTTGTATGAAAATAGTACACTTCTGAAACCAACTCCAATTTAATGATTTCAAATACATAATATGCAAAGAAAAAATATTTTTTTTAAAATTCTTCATGCTTTTAAAGGGATAATATTTACGGCGCACCATTATCGAGAAGACTGGACCATTCTGAGATAGGTATTTGCAGGTATTACAGGAAGTCAGATGATAAACAAGTCTC
Organism: Modiolus philippinarum; assembly: GCA_002080025.1. Lineage (NCBI taxonomy): Eukaryota > Metazoa > Mollusca > Bivalvia > Mytilida > Modiolidae > Modiolus > Modiolus philippinarum. Next base: position 7,020 of record MJUU01028357.1, read on the forward strand.
ACTTTGGCTTTTACCATGTGCTTGAACCCCTCTTTCAATTAAGGAAAAACATTAATTAAAACGTTAATTAAATAATTTAACAAAATACCAAAATATGTAACTGAAGTATGCATGCATTAAAGGCAAAAGAAATATTTGAAAGAAATTGTTAATGTACTGCTATTTCTATTTTTGTGTTTACAAATAAAGAGTCCGTGGATTACAAAATGTTATCCCCGAACGAGTACACCTTGCTATTAATAGGTAAGTCAACTCGGTTCATCTATTTTATCAAGTTACTTATTCGCCCTTAAAATAGGACAATCCACCACTTATAAATTTTACTTGTTTGAAAAAAAATTGTCAAAGTGCACATGACTGCAGACTTTTGTGCACGCCGTAAACTGCGAATTCAACATTTTTCAGTTATTTACGGTCATTCTTGACATGCATACCAAATGTGATAAAGATTGGTGTAAAAATAAAGCTAAGATGGTAAGATTTCCATTATCATAAGTAAGTGAGACAGACTTTAGTTGCAGTCTTATTTTTGTCTTGTATACTCACTTGAATGTTTTTTTTTTTTCAAATCATATTACGTTGATATTAGAGAAGATCTGAATAATGCTATAAATCAATTAATATGTACTTCATGTGAACTGAATCCTTACTGCACAAAGAAATACTTGCAACAGCGCTTTGACCACATGGCATTGTCCGTCTTTAATTTTTCAAGGTTCTCTAATGACACTCAGTTTTGTTTTAATGATATTAAAATATTATTTTTGTTATCTTTATATTTGATCTTACCGAAGACTACGGGTGGGTTGATTGTGAGAAGTTCTTCTTCAGTATATTCAAATATTGTTTGTGTAGTCTAAATTTAGCAGTAGCATATTTCCGTGTTCGTTCATGTAGCTTTATTTATTTCATTATAATGTTCATAAAATAATTCATACTAAAAACGCTAGAGTAAACATCAAATGGTCAGTTTGGCGCCTTATATCAAAAGAGCGACTTTCTTTCCTGCCCCCTCCCCCTCCGAAAAAAATATACATGTAACAATGATTTCTAATATATCATCCATTTATTATCAGATTGTTGATGACTTTAAATGATGAAGATACAAATATTCGTGGGAATAGCCGACCAGTCAAGCGCGGGACTAAGCCAATTATACCACGTACGGGCTGACCTTTGGAATAAGAAAACCTGATGTCTGTATTTTCGTTATTTTTGTAGGGGTCTTACATATGAAACTTCTAAATAGATTTTGTATAACAACATCATCAATTCAATTCTGAAAGAAGAAAATGATACTGTGCAATGCCAAATACTGCCAATATCTATGTTGAAGAAAAGTATACACATTTTTCTATGGATTACAACAAATTTAATAAAATGATGCTCAAGAAGAAGTAAAATAGATTAATATATACATGTTAAAACGTATAAAAATATCTTTATGGCATGACAATTGATATTATGACTATCAAGTACACATAGCAATGAAGAAATTAACATTTTAATATTCAAACAGCGACATTTTTCATCTGTCAAATAGAGAAATATACAATAAATATTTCATCTCTAATACTACAAGTGCTGAATTAAAAAAACAAACATGAATTTATATTTCATCTCTCATACAAGAATTGAAATCCTACATTATATAATTGCATTATCAATAAACTTCTTATGCAAGAGCTTAGATAAGAATGAAGAATAAATTATGGACGTAAAAACAAATTATTTTCACAACTTAAAAGACAGAATTAAAGGGGTCAAAACCCTAATAAATGGAATACCATACTAAAATGATACATAGGATATCTGATGAGGATGATTTCCTCGGTACCTACAAGTATGCCTAAACCGAATCACCACTAAGTTGTATTTTACTTATGTCTTGACATCGGTTTATTTTTTTTTCTCTCTTGCAAAATCCAGTATATTTCAACACACCCCTCATGATAATATTGCATAAATAAACGAGAAGTATTGTTAACTTATATCTTGACATGATTTTTTATTTTATATATACTACACTAAATCACTACTGTGATAGAAAAAAACATGAGGGGTTGGTTATGGACTTGTTTTGTTTAATAATTCATTACGACGTACTTTAGATATATGTAGAACAAAATACATTGTAAGTGTTGTAAGGCGATTATAGACTGCAAAACATACCACGAAGAGAAATGGCAAACCACCAAAAGTGGGCTTAGTCAAAAAAAGATAAAACAGCATCTGAAATTTAAAGGTGAAAAAGATTTAAAATGCCAAACATTTCGAAATGTAATGTCTTTGTCAATGGAATACTAAAAGTATAAAAATGCGTATAGACACGCCAGCTAAAATACCGAAACTAAAATAAGGATGGTAATGGTGTGCAATGAACCGATAATTTTCACAAATAAATTCTCAAACTATTGAGGTGAGAAAGGACTAGACGCTGGGATGACACACACAAGAACTCTGACTGAATGCTATCCATAACTTTGAAGCCTTGAAGTGTGTTACGAGTAATGTGAAGTCTCACACCAGTTTTTCATATTGCCAAAATTCGTTTTATCATAAAATTTTTTATGCAGTCTCTTTTTTCACACACCGAAATTTTGTCATTTTCACTCTTGTCCACCCCAATCATTTGGCGATGTTACTTTTCTCTTCCTTCTTTCTTTTCTCGTCCCAAATTAGTTAATAATTTAAAGAGGAGCGGCTGTATATATAAGTGAGCTTAGCTCACAGTTTTTTCTAGTTTCATACTATAATCTAGAAAAGGATAGACAAAAAAAGTTTATTTATTTTTATAGAAAGTTATAGTTATAGATAAGTTTATGGTCTTCTAAATGTTTTAATTTGTTCTCCACTGAAGAGACAGAAGTTGTCAAAATAGCCATATGCAGAAAGAAATTATAGTAACTTTGATATTTTGTTATTTTTATAAAGTTGCATGAATAATTATGTCACTGCTTCTGCGACAGATGCCATGCGAGAAAGTTCATGCTTACTCTTCAGGAGCACCCGATTATACCTCAAGTTTTTTATATATATTTCAAGTTAGTCTTGCCTTAGTTTTATGAATTTCTGGTTTATTTTTTTTATTTGTCTTGATCATATTCTCTCATTTTGTGTTACTGGTGAATTGGCATCTTCGGTATTTTTTTTATTTTAGAATTCCTTTACTGCCATTTTGCCTTGGAAGCCGTGTGCCGATGTATCTTCTATTCTCTTAGATCAATCACCACTGTCTGGGCCATAACACAGAGTAACATTAAATAAATGAAAAATAATGCCATTCACAATTTTAGCATTTGCGTTACAAGATACACTTTTCAATTGATTAAATTCTCTTTTTCATGAAAGCGAGTTAGTGATTGGATGTATTGTAATCGTCATACCACATAAAAAGATTATTTCAATATATACACGTCGCCATAAGTTAACCTAATATTTTCCTTGGCCAACAGTGTCATCAGACATGAGTCTAATTGAACGCTTGTGGGATAGTATTATTTGGAAAGCTAATGACAGAACTCCTGCTTGCCAAAATATACTGGAATTACTTGCTGTAATCGTAACCGAGTGGTAAAATATACTCCAAGAAACACTCTGTCGTTTAGTCAACAGTATGTGGAGCAGGGTAAATGAACTTTATTGGAAACAAGGTGGTGATACTAGATACTTGCTTTTTAACTTCGAATGTACCTCAAAATAGCAGATTTGTTTCATAAACCATCATTGACTTTTATTCAGAGACAATAAGGTGATTAGATTTAAGTCTAAAAGCAAACTCTGTATTGCATGGACACGGGTTATGTATTCCGGTATATGTATGAAATCATTATGCTCCTCACAGGAAAGGATCTTGGTGGAAGCTGTATACTGAGGGTACATAACTTACTTTGTCAGATGGTAATGGGTCTGGAGCTGGCATTTCAGTAAACTGCTAGTAGTCTCTTGTGATTTCATGTTTATGTCCGTATATTTAGTTCTTTCAGTTTCATTTTTCTCAACCGACTCAGTCCTGTTGCCAACTGAATTTTACTGTTGTTACGATTGTTTTTTTTTTATTTACCACACTGGCTGTAGGGGGAAGGTTTGGGCCCAATAAAACTAGTTTAACCCCGCCGCAGCAGGTTTGTGCCTGTCCTAAGTCAGCAAATTTATTAATCCTTTGTGTGTCTTGTCTTTTTTCTAGTTAGTTTACTTTATGTTTATAGGAGTCTAGGATGATGTTTATTTCGCAAAACTTGATTACTCTTTATTCAGGAGCCGACTCCGACCTGCCGTTGGGTGTGGGGTTTCTCATCGTGCATTGAAGATCTTATGGTGGCTTTAAGTTGTTATTACTCCCCTTTGGGTCGTTGTCTCTTTGACACATTCCCCGTTTCCCTTCTTCTTTCTATTGTTTTTGACTCATTAACGTTATGTTTACACTCTTGTTCTTTTTTATTATTTCGTTTTAAGCATTCCTTTATGAGACTGAGTTGTTGAACGGCTGGATTAAACTTATGTTTTACCATAATTGTTCAATACATCGCCAAATCAAAGTACGATTTATTGATATTTTAAATTCAAAATGAATTCTTCCAAAATAATAGGTGTTGCTTCAGTTATGTAGATGTTTATTTATATTTATCATACGACCCGATTTTTCTATTCTAAAATAAAAAAAAAAGTTGAGGCTGTCAGAAGTAACAAGACGGATTAAAATCAATTATATAAAGAAACCTCTCCATTATCCCTAAATGAGTACTTGGAGAAACGTTACAGGAAAATAATCCTGTCTGTCATCATAGTTTTTATAATACATATGAAAGTAAGACGGGAAAATAAATGGAAAAAATAAAGGATGCTCTTATTACATAAACCATAAAAAAGAAACATGGCAAAAAGCAGAACACATAAAAACAAAAAGATGAGACAGCCACAAGACACGAAAGTAAAAACTGAACATTCAAAACTGAGGCATTCTTAGTGTAACTTCTATAAAAACCGAGAATAAGGTCAGTTGTAACAGGGGTAAATATGTCCTGCCTTTTCACGTGAACAGTAAGGCAGATATTGTTTGCTGTTTGGTAGCTGTTTTGTTAAATGTCTTTGTCTAAACCTTACACATTACCAAATCGTTATCCATGCTACGTGTCATTTCTCCAAATAGTACCAAGGTACGAGTTTGAAACAATTTTTATACATCGATTTAGTATTCAAACATTTACAAGGACAACAAACACACAAACGAAGACAACACTGTAGTATTCAAAGAATGATATAGAAGGCAACTCAAAGACGCTTTTATCACTGACAGTGTGAAATCCCATGAAACCTAAGGTGGAATGAGATGCTTCAAAAGGGTGAGCACGTCCTGCTCTGGCCATGGAAAAAAATATTTTAAGGTTGTTGCAACCGTTCATTTCGAACATTTGATCAGATTTGCGGATTCATTTGTCTTTTTCCATGTCACAACATGAAAGATATTTCGACAATGAGCAGCGACTTTTCACATTATATTCTGAAAGCATGTACCTATAAGGATTTTTGTACAACAGTTTAGGAAATTGACGTTACTGCTTCAATCGATTTTCAAGACTCACAAATTTTAAAACAAAGCCTATGAAAAAACTGGAAATGGACCTCTCCCGCCAAATTCTTAATTGTTTGTATCTCAAAATCAAGCGCATGAACCTTTTATTTTTCAGGTAAAACCTTTCAATAAGGCCCACTAATACAGAACACTTTTATGAAATTCCCATTTTTCTCATTCAAAGGTGGCAACTACCTTAGGTAATTATTTGTTTTTAAATCTTTTCTGAACTAGTTACCTATGAAATGTTTCCTTTATTTTCAATAAGGAAAGATGATGAACAGGAAAAGGATTTTATAGAGTAAAGATAATTAGAATTTTAACAAATTCAACTATGTCTTTCTTTATATCACGAATTTCTGATTTTAATCCCGATTTTCATATTTTGCTTCAACCATGAACCCAACTGAACAATTCCAAGATCTGAATAAAAATTGAGCAGTTTGATTTAGACATTTATAAAAAAGTGCAAATTGTGAATGGAAAAATAGCATTGGTATAAAGCTTAAATGCTTAATATTCTAATGAAATATATTTTTGCATAAAGTTGGGTTTAGTTCACAGAATACACAGAATAATGAAAAAGAAATGTTGTATTTATTATTTTTTTTTACTTATTTTGCCTTGTTTTTTATCATTATTGATAGGTGCAATGATTTTTCTAGTGTTGCGTTTTAATAAACGAGCGGAAATTTCCTGTACTGCAAGTTGTTATGATTAAGTTTATATCTTTAAATAGCATAATATACAACCTTTTTCTATAATACAAAAACTTTTCCAAGATGCATTGCAAGTAATCTTGTTTAAATCAGTACGAAACTTATAGAATTGTGATCATGCAATTATAATTTTTAAAAAGGATATGTTCTCGATAGTATTTCTTGATAGAAAGGTGTCTCGTAAATACTCCTAGTTCTTGCTTCGGTATTCGTTTGCCGATGTATTTCTAAAAAAACAATTTTTATATTTGCTTAACGGTTGTTCACAGTACTTATATGTATCACCATCTGAATCATCTGAATCATTCAGACAAAGGGTGTCTAACGATACAAGTTGCCAAGTAAAAAAACGAGTTATTTGACTCGAAAACGAAAAATCAACATTGACTTAAACAATATGAAATTGGTCTCCCCAAAGTTGAGCGTTTATAAATAATCAAACTCAGTCTCTATCTTTAATGTATACCTATAACTAGTTTAATATTTTCAATGGTACAGGAAAAACATCCGGGAAACCAGAGTATAGCTGAAAGACTGGGGTAGACGCATGGACGACAGATTGGAGTAGTGCAAACTTTAGTGTCCACAGTGGACACAACGAATTACAATTTATCGAAAGTCATTTGTAGTAAGAATACAGTTTGGATGCCTGTTACTTAACACTTGTCATTGTTTATAGTCTTCTATTTCCAAAGTCTTCTTATTGTTTGCTGTGTTGCTATTTCTCCACTCTTGTCTAATGTATATGCACTGTTGCAGCTGTAACATTGTATGTATTATTAACAGACGATCTGAAAGATATAATTATAAGATCAATTCACTAACTTTGTAAACCAGTTTTTGTATCAGCTTAAGTATTTTTATGTGGATAAATGTTATTGAATGACCATTGTTTAACCAATAATGTTATGGATTTTGTTTTTTGTTGAATTGAAATATGGAAAGAAATATGCTTGTACTTTTTCCATTTGTCATTTCGTTCGTATTACTGTATCTTTCCTGCAATCTGATACAAAATGGAGAAACCGGCAACATAAGCACCAATCAGAGATTTTCAATGAAATGTTTCAATACTGAACGATTTCATTTTTTTTCCTTTTTTGCAGCTTTATTCTTTAATTTGACAAAAAAGCATACAGAGAGCAACATGCATTGTGCTCGTTGGTCCACCATATTCCTATTTTTTGCTGTAACTCCTTCAAATTATAGAAAAAAAATAATTGCAAGTGTGTAAGCATTATACGTGGTACCGAATGACCTTAAATTGTTGAGCAAGGGTAAGTAAAAAACTGATTTTGATGAGGTTTTGAGAGCGAGTATGACTTTTATCTTCGATAAACGTTTAGTTAATTTGAATAATTGTGTACTTACACATTTTGAACATTTGACGCTTGATTTGAGCCGACCTTTGTTCGAACAATGTCATCTTCAGCATCATAATTCGCTAAATCATTTCTAAAAGTAAATCATACATTTATATTTTGCGAAAGGATTTGAATTAAATGAAATAGGGTCAAATACATATTAAAATGTGTATTATCCTCAAGTGTTAAGGATTCAAATAAAATAAAACTGATAAACACTTGATTTCTATTTGAGGAGTGCGTGATGTTTTATCAGTCGACCCAAAATCCTATCTAAACATGGTTTATAAATGATCTGTCAGACACTACCATTATTTCATTTTTTTTTGCATTTAAATTTGTGAAAGAACTCGGATTTGGTGAAACAATTTTTTGAACGGCTATACTCACTTTTTATACACCACTCTCGACTTGATGCTTCGTATGATATTGACTTATTTAAAACAACGAATAATAATTATTCATCATAATATGAAGCTATAGAAAACCTATTGAAAGATTATATGATAAAACAGCAAAATAGCGACAACTAATGTGTATATGTGAGCTTAATTTAGACAGTTGGATATGTTAGAATATTATAGTGCATTTTATTAGGTGACGGTGTGAGCACTTATTGTAAGAAGAATTTTTGACCTCCCAAAATATCCTTTGGAACAATTATCCGCTTATATGACATACAAAAATTGAAACGGAAGTTCCTTTAGCAATTTTCTGTGCATTTCATGGTGTCGCGTTATATTCACAAGCAGATATGTTGACAGGCTTAACACAATTTTGTTAACACAGTGTAAGATTTTAAGTTGGTTTTCAAGATCATTGATTTCAAGGACTATCAAGACGCGTATCGATAGTTTCAGATTAAACAAGTTCCACTTGCAAATTGCGTTCAGGAACAATCAAGACGAATTAAGTTTGTTAAGTTTAAACAAGATTCCAATTTGATCTTGTTTGATCTGGACAAACTTAACACATCTTGATCGTCCTTGAACGCAGTTATCTTATCTGATCTTGTAAAACTGAACAGGTCCTTGAAAGCAATTATCTTAAAATACAACTAAATATCTTACACAGTCTTAACAAAATTGTTTAAGCATGTCAAGATCGTGATAAGATCAAAATGGCCAAACAAGACCATTAGCTATCTGCTTGAGGATATTCTAAATACCGAATCGTAAAAAGAAGATATGATAAATTCATTAGATTTCCCCGTTTAAAAAAGCAATACAAGTACTGCCCTGCAAATGTTTCGATCATTCCTTTATACCTAAAGACAAGAATACTGATATTCGACCTCACTGTATTCAGGCTATTTGGAAATACTCTGTAGTAAATCAAAACTTTTTCAAACCGAAATATGGTATCATTTTCATTTAAATATTTGATTAAATGGTCTTCCAAATGTTTAGATTTTATCTGCACTGAAGAGACATAAGTTGTCGAAATGCGCATATGCAGAAAATAAATTCACAGTAACTTCGGTATTTAGTTATTTCATACACTCAAAACTAACAAGTATGGACCAAAAATTTCCAATATATTGGTATAATGGGAAAAATTGATGAAGTCAAACAGGAAGTAGATGAGTGACAGACTTGAAAAGGGGAGACACCGTACAACTCATCATACTTAAGCTTCAGACCAAATATCAAATCATTACTACAAACATAAGCTGAGAAATCCTCAACGAAAATTTTCAATATATGGCTATATATATAATGGGAACAAGTGTAAAATTTGACTAAGTCATTAAACAAAATTTTAGATCTGTATCATATAACAATGAAGAGAAAACTTTGACAAAAAATTACTCCATACAAGTGTCAAAATTGACTGAATTGGTAAACAGGAAGTAGTATCCTGACTGGTCTGAAAAATTCACTCTATAATGCTACAAGTGTCAAATTGACCAAGTCCGTAAACAGGAAGTAGTAACCCGACAGGTCAGAAAACGCATCCCACGATATGGCATGACCATGCAAAGCTTCTGACAAAATTTCAGCTTTGTATCATTTACCATCACAGAGAAAACTTTGACGAAAATTCACTCCATAATGCTACAAGTGTTAAAACTTACCAAGTCGGTAACCAGGAAGTAGTAACACGACAGGTCAGAAAACACATCCCACGATATGGCATGACCATGCAAAGCTTCTGACAAAATTTCAGCTTTGTATCATTTACCATCACAGAGAAAACTTTGACGAAAATTCACTCTATAATGCTACAAGTGTCAAAATTGACCAAGTCGGAAAACAGGAAGTAGTAATCCGACAGATCAGAAAACGCATCCCACAATATGACATGACCATGCAAAGCTTCTGACAAAATTTCAGCTTTGTATCATTTACCATTACTGAGAAAACTTTGACGAAAATTCACTGTATAATGCTACAAGTGTTAAAATTGACCAAGTCCGTAAACAGGAAGTAGTAACCGGACAGGTCAGAAAACGCATCCCACGATATGGCATGACCATGCAAAGCTTCTGACAAAATTTCAGCTTTGTATCATTTACCATCACAGAGAAAACTTTGACGAAAATTCACTCTATAATGCTACAAGTGTCAAAATTGACCAAGTCGGTAAACAGGAAGTAGTAACC